>MU394094.1:301100-345600 GCA_022578605.1 Camillea tinctor
GCCCCCCCCCCCCCCCCCCCCCCCCCCCCCCCCCCCCCCCCCCCCCCCCCCCCCCCCCCCCCCCGGCCCACAAAGCGGGGCTAGAGCCAACCACCTGCTCCGGATTTCTGTAGAGGGATGGAGGGGATCTTAAAGATCATGTATGCCGAGATTGGAGACAGAGATAACAGCTCCGGTAGAGCTTGAGGAATGCATACTTACGACACTATGGCCTGCGCTGAGGTTCAAAGCAAGCTAACAGGGGAGCGCATTCTTTTTTCTTTTTGATATAAGTAGGAGTAGTGAGAATCATGACCACACATCTTGAGATTCACAAAAGATGAGAAACCTTTGACTGCTACTGTTTCCAAGTTCGAATATAGCTTTGTCCTCGTTCATAAGCCCATAATGAATTACATGGCAGGAAGACGAAGAAATGCACAGTCTGTCATCGAGTTCCTCACAGCAAAGAACCCCAGAATAATCCCAGAGAAGGGCGGTAACCGCAAGAATACATCACGGCACGATTGGCATTACCCAACCGAATTACGGGAATGGGAGGAGTTCGACTATGAAACGCTAGAGGTCATTTTTGGTGGTGAACTGCTAAAAGAAGCACATGAAAAACGAGATTTCCTTCCTCATTACCCGCATTTGGACCGTGAGATTGACATAACAGTGGGTAGTCATGAGCCTAGCACAATCACTCTCTACGACAAATGGAACCACACAATTGTGCTTGCATCTCTTAGGGTAATTCAAGATAAATTCCACCCATGTCTTTGGAGAAAGAAGTTGGGAGCGAAAAATTCTAAAGATGACCAGGGGCCAGCAGAAGGGAATGCTGAAGGGTCAGGCAAAGAGTTCCAAGACAAAGACACAAGCAAGAGAAGAAGTAGAACGAAACATCTTCAGAAGAATAAACCCCTGGGCCAGAAAAGAAAACGACCCCGGCAGCCCGATGGAGGCTCTGTATCTGTATACGAAACAGGGGCAGAGACGGCGACAGAAAGATTTCCCAAGGAGTATAAGCCGGCCTATAAGTGGAACAGCCAGAGGTTGCGGGACGGCCTATTGACAGACAAGATCACTGGTGAGTGGCTCAGGGGCATGGCCCAGAAGAACGAGAATGCACCCCTCCGGCAAGCCTACACCTACTGCGTGGATTATCAATGCCGATACGGCTGTATCCTGACTACGGAAGAGGCATTCATATTCCGGATCAAGCCACGGGGGAGAGAAGATACGGGTATAGGTATGAGTATAGGCCTTTTTTCTTCCGATTCTCTAGATTGAAGACCTTGGAAATGATTTAGCTGACGGAACTACCTATCTATTTACCCACCTGTAGCGCCTGATCAAGAGATATCTACTGGTGGCGAACCCAGCAGACTCCTAAACAAGGTCAAGAAAGATGGACTGATGCAGTATGCATCCATCCCGTGGGCCAACGGCTGCGACGAAGACCACGAGCACTACAGGAAATGGACGGTGAACCTTGCCCTCTGGTTTGTGCACCAGCGAAGAAGCGATACAGAAAAATCAGAGAAGAATGAGAAAAGGGGTAGGGCCTCGTGGAGAGCAACGTTAAACTACAGATACATCGGTCTTTGTATGCCGTAACATTTTGAATTCACTACTACCACTTAGGTATTCCTAGGTACATAGAATGCGAACCAAACAGTTTTAGCATATGAAGCATCCACGCCTGAGAGCATGATATTCTAGAACAATTCTAGCCCCTCTTATCAGGTTTTCACGATCTACTTGTCTCGGCATTCCACCACTTCGTCTCCACCATCACGGTCTGAGCCGGCCGCCCTCCTTTGATAAGCAGCCTTGGCAAATCTCCCTCTTCCTCTTCGGTCCTGCACCTCCGTCCCGGCCCCTCCTTATTGGCGCGTACTTCCTGGACGGTCCAGCCTTGGGGTCGCATGGACGTCCCGTAACACGGTGCCGCTAATCCCTACCTGGCAGGCAAGTTCAGCGTCCAAGACATCTTACCCCAAAGCAGAAGGCGATAGCGAGATCGTGTCGTCGAGCCAGAAAAAAAGCACGAGATAGGTTTATGTAGCTAACTTCACTTGTTTACACGCCTTAGGCAATTATTTTGTATAAATCGGTGTCCAGTTTTGCCTTCCCTCGGTGTACGATGGTGTCTTCGTCCTTCTCTCTCTTGTTCTCTGTCTCTGTCTTTAAAGGCCAAACCTCTAGGTTAACAAACTTATAATACTTACTGATCATAGTATAATTGCCTTCCCAAAAAGACAGTATGGTTAGAGGAATATTTTCCGTCCTGCTTTTGCAGGCCTGTCTGGCTCTCGCTGCGGTGCCCGCCGTGCCCGTGGTGGATAGACGGGCTGACGGATTGCGTCTAGTCAAGACCTCCGACGAGGACCCAGGAACCTGGATGACGGAGGAGGAAAAGTTCGAGAACCTAGTCTCGAAACGCATTGGTTTCATGGACATCACCGACACCATGGTAAATATACCTAAGTAGATAACGTATGGAGAGTTAGGACGGAGATAACCTGACAAGCCCCGGCATAGGAACTCGAGGCGATAGGTGCTCAGAGAATGACAACCAACGTGAAGAGGGCGAGCGCCCTAGCCTTTCCCACCACCCCGAGTCACCAGACTGAGGCTAAAGCTCTGATCGCCAACCTCAAGCAGAGCAACCTGCAGACCTGGACTAATTCCCTGGCCGACTTCTACAACCGCTACTACCGGGGCTCGTACGCCGCCTCGAGTGCCACCTGGATGCACGACACGGTCGTCAGCGTCGCCTCCGCTAACCCGGCCATCACCGTCAAGCAGTTCACGCACTCGTACAACCAGCCCAGCGTCATCGCCGCCATCCCCGGCACGTCGGGCTCCGTCGTCGTCGTCTCGGCGCACTACGACTCGGTGGGGAGCTCGACTTCCGGACGCGCGCCGGGAGCCGACGATAATGCATCTGTAGATATCTCTTCTTTCCCCTTGTCAAAACCAGATTCCCCCTCCCTATCTCTCTCTCTCCTCTGAACTAACTCGGTATAATTAATGTAGGGCGTGGTCACTATCCTCGAGGCTCTCCGTGTCCTAGCCGCTGCCAAGTACAAGCCTGGGAACACCCTTGAGTTCCACTTCTATTCCGGTATGGTGCTCCGATCAGTAGTGTTATTAGTAGTCTTCTTTTTTTTCTCTGGAAACTAACTTTATCCCCCCCCCCTTTAAAGGTGAGGAAGGGGGTCTTCTCGGTTCCCGAGACGTTTTCAACTCGTATGCTTCGAACGACGTCGACGTCCTAGCCGTCATGAATCAGGACATGACCGGGTTCTCGCCCAACAACGTAATTGCGGTCTACACCGACTATGTCGACTCGAGCCTGACCAGCTTCATCCAAAAGCTGGTCCCGGTCTACACGTCGCTGCCGCTTTCGACGGACAAGTGCGGCTATGGATGCTCAGATCAGTAAGTTGTTTATTAGTATACCTTTTCTTTGTTGTTATTTACGATGGGCTGTACTAACACGATGGAAATCGCCTATTATAGCGCTTCTGCCCGCTCTGCCGGCTACGCGGCCGCTTATGTCTGCGATGAGAACATGGCCGATTCGTCGCCGTACATTCACTCCGCCTCCGACACCGTCTCTACTGTGAGCTTCCCTCACGTGCTGGAGCACGCCAAGGTAAGTTTCCCCCTAGGTCTCTTGAGACCAAATATCAGTTTATAACTACACCTCACTGACCACACGGTTATCAGTTGACTGTCGGGTTCCTCGTCGAAGCTTCTTATTTCTAGACGAAGGTGACTACCTACTTAGTGAAAGCGAAGACAAGCCGGGGTAGAATGAATTGTAAATAACAGAATTAATGATTAATTCAAAATTAGAAATTAAGAAGAAATTATACAGTATACGGTGGTAAAGAAACAAGAATTTCTGTGATTTAGAAAGTAGGCGACACCAAAGCAGACAATAACAATAATTAAACGACTCATCTAAATATGAATCGATGGCATTTGTTAAGCAAGGACAGATGTTATGACCAACAACGTTCTGACTCCTATATCGTGTTTTACAAGGGTTAAAGGCCCCCTTAACTATTTAACACACTATGTTATATTTCTGTCTGAGAGTCTGTAGTTTGGACTGCGGTAGATTTCAACAATAATATAGTCGGAGCTTCAGCAACCTTAGCTCATTCCAGGTCTCGAACTTTGCAAAGAAAGGTATTTGTAGTAATATTGCCTGAAGTTCATTTATTGACTTGCCGGAAACGAGAAAAAAAAAAGGAGAAAAAAACGTAGATATGGAAGTTGAGGATATTACCCCTTAACGTTATGGTCCACACTAGAGTGTTCCTATCTGATGAAAATATATGCGACACGAGCAGGATTTGAACCTACGAGGCCGAAGCCATAAGATAGCTGAAATCGCACTGGATTCAAGTCTTACCCATTAACCACTCTGGCATCGTGCCGATATTTGATTTGCTTGTATTGTTAGAGCTATAAAAAGACGGCTCCTCCTTCTAGCCTCAAAACCTCCATCCAATGGGTTTTTTTTTTTTTTTTTTTTTTTTTTTTTTTTTTTTTTTCCAAAACTGCACACATCCTGTCATTTCTACTCCATTCCTTGCGCGCGTAGGCGTTTTCCCTTTTTCTTTTCCAATTTTCTTTATCCTCTTGTTTTACATAGCATAAGAGAGCGGTAATGCGATATTAGCAGCGATGATAGAAAGGATGTATGTATGTTGTTGTGAAGCTTGTCTGACTGCCGGATCCGAGATTTTTATGTGCCGGCATTTGAAAGCACGATGCTGAAGATGAATGAATATGCATATCCACATCCTTGATCGAAGCGAAGAGTCTGTCGGCCTTGTCCATTATATAGGTGCTTGTCACGGAGTGGTAGATCACAGGGTACATGGCAGTGTATGATCGAACCCTTTCTTCGCTTTGATAAGATGTATGTATATATTTACCCAAGTTCGGAATGGAAGTTTACAGGGGTCTTTCAGCCTCCTGCAGGGTTTTATATTAGTGTAGCTGTACCTAATCTGCTCGATGCTAATGTAGGAGCGATTCGTATTCCCGCAGCCCCAGTGCAGGGGCATTGGTGGGACATTATAAGTGAGGTAAGTTACGTACCATTAGGTACCAGGCTTAGCTGATACGAACGGGCGCAAGTGTACTACATAGTATGTAGAGATGAACTTTGGGTGAGGCAGAAACGCGGGGCAGTTACATGTACGTACTTTAAAACTCCCCCAATCCATAGTATGGGGTTGTACATTATGTACCTAGAGGTTAGATAGGTTACTATGTACCTTGGGTAACCAGATGGCACCTTACAAGAGGGAAGTTACCTACTCCTCCCCAAGGTTGGCAGGAAAGATCAAATCAACAAACAAGACTTATTAATCCTTACCTACCTAGGTACCTACCTAGGTAGGTATCCTTTCTTTCTTTCTTTCTTTTACCTTTTTCAATTTTGATTCTGGTCAGCTAAAATACCTAGCACTGCCCCCTCCAATCTCATCATCGTCATTTAAACAACACCACCCACTATCACATCACTCCAACTTACAATTACCACCACCACTACCACCATACCATAATCATCATCACAACGACGAATACTACCACCTAGAACCACACTATCTATTTATTGTATGGTATGATTATAATGTTCCCGCCTGAGAATGATAACCTCATTTCCGTAGATTACCTATCTGGTTGATAGCATCTCATATTTTTATCTTATTGCGCCCACCGCAGCAATACATGGGGATATTTAAAGAAACCCCCATGAGGAACGAATAAGAAAAAAAACAAAAACAAGAAGGACAGAAAAAGAAAAGAATTGAATCGCAATTAAATTCATTAACCAAAAAAAAAAAGAAAGAAAAAAAGTTGTCGATCGTAGATCCGATCCCCTTCTTTCCCCCTCCGTCCCTCTTCTTCCCCTCCCTTACCCTCCTCACGTCCCCCTTCTATACATTAATTAGGGCCAAGATGTAACAGGACTAGCTGGGATTTACGGCTCATCTTTTTGATACAGAACCCACGACAATATGCAACAAACAAGACCCCAGCACAAGAGGGCCCCGGGGAGCTTCTCTCCACTACCGGGAAGTGTCAACACGTTGAACACAAGCACAGGCACAGGTACAGGCGCAGGTACAAGCACGAGCACGAGCACGAGCATGAGCCTGAGCACTCCAATCCTGACCCTGGCTACTTCTTCATCCACGTCCATGCAAGCGCAGGCGCCAACAAAAGCCCCAACGCCAACTTCAGCACCAGCACCAGCACCAACACCAGCGCCGGCTCCGGCCCCGTTATCCTCTTCCTCACGCCCACAAATACGCCGAATAGAATCTTCTTCGAGTGATGACACAATCTCTTCCATCTCCATCTCCATTCCTAAGACCCGAAGTCCACAATCGCCTATCCGCCTCACGAGCCCGACCTTTGCCAGCTTTACATCGCATCCCAATTCGAGTTCTAACAACCTGCAAAACTTCTCCCGTCCGAGTCGCTCCAACAACGATCTACCTGCCGCTCGCAACACCTCGCCCTTGACCTTGCCCACCGGCCATACTGTCCACACACGAAAACATTCCCAGACCCAGGGTCTCTTCGAGCCTACGCTGCCTTCCACGAGTCACTCGAATCTTTCCCAGGTTGGCATGGCCCAACCCGCCTCCGCCTCGACGCTGTCGGCCAGCCAGATAGCCGCCCAGGCTGCTATGCAACACCAGCAGCATAGTCGCCACCGATCACAAACTGTTCCTTTCCCCGGCAGCGAGGGCCACGATACCTCCAAGCGTCCTGGGCCCAATCCTCTGACTGGGTCTCGTAGCCCGCCCATGCTCAGCTTGACCGAGGCGAGTGGCCCACGAGACAATGGCTTTGGGAATCAGAGTTATCATAATGGTCTCTTAGGGAGCCATGCTGCTGCCGCCACCGCTGCCGCCAATGTTGCATTCCCTAGGACCTCGCCCCAGTCCTCGCCCGGCCTGCCTACGCCTGATCCGACGGCTATGCCCGCGCCCCTCAACATCCCGGAGAAACCCTCCAAGATGGAGAAGTCCAAAGTCAAGCTGTTTTCGCGACCCAAGAAAATCGATACCAAGGGCGAAACGAGAGAGCGTCCGCTTCCAAGCCCTGGCAAGATTGGATCGGCATTGGCATCTCTACAGCGTGCGAACTTCAGCACAACCAGCCTGGCCGACTCCCAATCCTTTTACAACCTGGGCAACGCTTCGTCCGCAACAATTCGACCGACTGACACCCCAGCTGAGCGAGAAGGCAAGGAGAAGGAAAAGGAACGGAAACACCACTTTTTGTCCCGTCAAAAGCACAAATTGAGTTCTAAAGACGATTACCACCTCCCTCTATCCTCCGCTGCCAGCAATTCTAGGCCTGTTGACCCCAATGCGCCCTCGAGTCTGTACAATTTCAATGTGCCTCCGAGTCCGGGCCCAAGTAGCAACTTGGGGAAGAGCGTCAGCGGTCTCGACCTCAGACATGGTGGACGTGCTCTGCGGGAGAAGAGGAAGGAGGACAAATTAGGGGACATCATGCGTCACGAGAACGATTCGACCTTTGCGTTGGGAGCAGAATGGACTGGACCAGGTAGTCTCGGCTCCAACACACCTACGTACATGTTCGAACCGATAGACCCGGGCAAGCATGGCCTGAATAACATGTCACTGGAGGACGCCTGGCCCTATCTCAAGACGAGGTTGCTGGTTATTTTTGAGGGTGAAGATCTGAGGCTGCCCGTGGAAGATTTCAACCGCATCGTGAGCATGCACATCCAGTTCTGCGTTCAGCGGCGCACCCCTCACATGATCGTCGATGATCTACGGGAACTGCTGTCCACCGGCTTCGCTTCGCTGGATCACACGCTACGCAAGACGCCTGAGGACAGGCTTATCCCCTCGCTGGTGGAGCTCTGGATATTCACTTTCACTAGCATTCTACCCTACATGCAAGCTGTGTTCTTGCCCCTGGACCTCGAGCTATCGTCGGCTTCAGGGCCATTGTCTTCATCCGACCCGATACGTGACCACTGGGGTAGCACCATAGTAGGCTCTCCCACGTCGACCGTCTACCCTAGCAGCATAGCCAATGCCGAGACCTCATCTTCCTCCAAGGTCCTCGATGTCCGGGGTTTGGTCCTGACCGCCTACCGCGATGCCATGATCCTTCCACGTTACGAGAAACTCAAGACCATCTTTTCCCGCTTGTCCCTCGAGCATCTCCCCTCTTCACTATCCTCCCTCGCCCTGGCTTCTCCGCCCCCTCCGCCCCCTCCGCCCCCAAACGACAGCGCCACATCTCTATCTACCTCTCCTAGCGATGGCTTTTCCGCTACCGTCCCCGCCCGCCCCGGCACTGCCATGTCTCTAGATCCTAGCGTGGCCAGCTACAACTCCAACTCCACCACCGTCTTCGGCAACGACTCGATCCCCTCGCGCAGTCGCGCCATTAGCAACGTGTCCTACGGAAGTGGGGTTTCAGATCCCGCCCCTGGAAGCTTATTGCGACCCTTCACGCCACAGCAGATGAGGGAAGTAGCAGGCGGAAGCGGAAGCGGGAGGGAGATACTAGGCAGCGTGCGCGAACAAAACGTTGAGGACAGCAAGCAGGTCACCGAGATGGTGGGTCGTATGTTGCAGTGCATGAGCGTCCTCGCCAGCGTAGGCACCACGCCTCATACTGGCAGCCATAGCAACATCAATATGAGCAACAACCCTGTCCCCTCTTCGTCTATCTCGCCCACCCCGAGCCACAGCATCACCAGCGGCGGGGCTAGTGCCAGCGGCGACGAGGCGAGCAAAATGGTCTCGGAGTTGGGCCGCCTTCTCAAGCTCAATTGGCTCGGCAGAGGCCGTACGGGACGCAACAGGAGGGGCATGGTGGGAGGTAGGGTCAGGAGGCAGGAGAATAACCATCACAATAATATTATCACTCACGCTAGCAGCCCCGGGAATCTGAGCTCGAGCAGCATTAGCAATATGAATATGAGCGCGAATACCCCTGGCCACAGCACTAGTAACGGTCCATTGTCGTCATCGGTACCTATTCATGGAGGCGGCGGCGGCGCTGGCAGTAGTATGTTAAGAGAGAGGGAGAGGGAAAGGGAGGGGGCTATTAGTGTGGCCGGGTGATGCTGTTGATGATGACGATGCTCATGATGATGATACCTACGGACGGTGATTAGGGAGGGCCAAAGAAAATAGAAGATTGAGAGCAAGGTATTGTTTCCTTTTCTTAGATATGCGGTATTGGAAGTTAGATTCAGGTAGGCAGGCAGGTGCACCTAGCCTACCTAGATAGTCATGGATGATGTTGCGGCAATTGTTTTTTCTTCTTGTCTTTGAGATTTGGATTGGGGCATTGGAATCGGATTAGTGACAACGAAGGGGGTGGAATCGGTGAAAGGAGAGAGGACACTGGAAATGGCAGAGAGGTTCCATCTATCAGAAGTCATGGGGGTGCAATGCAAGCGAGCAAATGTTTTAACAAATTTATACAAGGGGATACATCAAGATATTCATATTAAGGCTTTGGAGTTTATATATGTGCAATGTCTTTTCTTTTTATTGGATTTCCCATGTCTAGCAGGGAGTTATAAGGCTACGGTGCTGAAAAAAAAATACGACGGCGAAGTACTCTACGATAGATAGATGAACAGGGAAAAAGAATTTCCTCGTGAATCTTTTTCAGTCCTCTAGAACTGCGTGTAAATATTAAGAAATAATTACGATCATACCTATAAAGCCATCTGGTTAGTCAAATAGTCCAAACGATAGAATTGGCCATAGAGTAAAAAAGATTGATTTTTTTTTTTTTAAGTCAGACATCCAAGGTAAGGTCTTGTACCCTCATCTGCTTCAAAGAAAGGCTCTAGGTGAAGCTCGAGTGGAAACTGCGAATGAGGTGGAAAATTTCATCATATTAAAATAAATGGGCGGTGGTTGCTTTTGAGAATGATAAGGCAAAAAGAGAAAAAAGTTTTTTCACTGACCTTTTGTTCTGGATGGTGTATAGACTTCCTCTATTATGAAGTAGAGGGTATAAACGTGAGGTTACTGGTTAGCAGAATATGCAAGAAATCGGACATGGCGCGACAGATGACCTATTATCTCCAAGGACGTTAGCAGTGGGTTTATAACCGATGTGAAAGCGAGAATCTGGGTGTAGATGAAACCCCTCGTGCATGCTGCTGTGCTGCGTCTCGAGACGAGAAGGCTTTACAGCTTCTTGGAACGAAGATGCAAGCACCAGCGAAGAAGAAAAAAAAACATGCTCAATCAGACAAAGTATACTGGCAAGTAACAGGTACCACCACGAGGGGCGGTTGAAACCCGGACAGTCAAAACTTCTTCATGGTCGATTCTGTTGGGAAAAGAAGACAATGTTGTTTGGATGTCATCATTTGAGGGGGGTATTTTGGGAGGGAGGTGGAAGAGGAGGCTGCTTCTGCCGCTTCTGCCGCGTGAGAACTCACCTTTCTAGCTCAAGGTAGAGCAGGACTGAGTGTCAACTGGAAGATTGGCAAAATTTGCAAAAAACGCTTGCGGGAAGAGACTACAGGTGTTGTCTAATCAGAAGAACAAGAAGAACAAGAAGAACGAAGAACAAGAACAGAGACAAGAAACGAAAGACACTGCAAACAGTAACCGGCGAGCGGTGTGTATGTGCAATGTTCGCTGAGCTGTTGTTGTTCGTTTCGTATTGTAGATCTGAAGCTTGGTAGAGTGAAAGAAAGAAGAAAGTTGGTAGGAGGGAAGAGAGAAGAGAAAAAGATATTTGTAGTCGCAAATTCGCGTGATGGAATTTTTTTCTTTCTTTCTTAGCTTGCTTGAAAAAAAAAAAAAAGTACTAAAATGAGGGACTAGAAGAAGACAGAAGTAAAAAAAGAAATGGGTCCGGAATTACTTTAGGATCCACTTCTTTTCTCTCAACTTAGCTGATGGTGACATCCACCCACCGACGCATGGATGTGGTCAGCAGGCGACCAGCTGCTGCCGGCTGTGGAGAGGAGAGTAGATAACAGCAGATAACTGGGGAAAGGTTACCAAAAATAATTTTTTCAACGACGCGGTGATTGGTCAACTCTGGATTAGCGTTTCAAATGTCGCGTCCTGTATAGTGTGATTACTATCCCCGTACTGGGCACTACCTAATCACTCGTCATGGGCACTCCGTATCAAATGCCGGAGTTCGATTGCTCTTTTTTTTTTTCTTCATGTTCCAGTTACTGCTGCCCTAATTAGTGTTATTATATATATCGAGTAAAAAAAAAGAAGAAGAAAAAACCAGCCTTCCCCACGTATTGTAAATATTGTGAAATTTTTTTACTTTTTTTTTGTGTGTGTTGCAACTTGTTCTTTGGATGTTCAGGAATAACTGAACTTGTCAGGAAAAGATGGGAAAGGGCGGAAGAGCGGAAGAAGGAAGAAGGGGATGGAGGGGAGAGCTTACAAGGTTTGTTTGGAATTATTGTATGACCAGAGTGGACAAGAATGAACTACACTATGTAAATAGGAGTTCTATATAGTGTAGGTAGTTTTATATGTAAAAATATTCGATAGATATCTTGGATCATGGTCCGACTTGGTTTGTGTATATATATAGGTATATATAAAGTGTTGATGTTGGTGGTTTATCTGAGCCAAGTTAGTAATATATTTGAGCTGAAAAGTTATTTTTTTTTCTGGTCGATGACTTCATTCATCAATTCACTTTCTTAGATACATATGCAGGTGTCATTATCGATGTTGTACTTAGTTTTAGTTGTGGCCTTGCCAGCCTTACCGTGAGGTGACTCTCACGCCGCAAGCCAGCCTAGACAACCTAGCCAGCCCACCAGGTTCAATACCTTTATGTAGCCAAGTACAGGTTATATGGACGTGGTTTAAAAATAACAGTGTGTGATGGTGTTACTAATTCAGCATCCAACCAATGCCAGCTCGTTTCTAGTCCATTGTATGTTTAACTGGTTGATTGATATGCCTCGTCTGACTATAGCATAGCACAGCATAGCATAGTGGCATAGATAGCACGGCACAGCACTGTACGGTTACAGTTACAGTGAGAGATACAGTGTATATTGTGGACTATGTAGGTACGTACATAGAATTAGTTTATTGCCAAAGGTGAGGTGCAAATATATGAAAGAAAGATATCTTATGTAACTAACCAAGCAGCCGACTAGTACTTATGTACTGGGTAGGTAGATATTGAATTTAAGTTTTATTCTTATCAAAACTTTAGGTTAGTGACGGTGGTGGTGGCGATGGTCGGATGGCCGTGCGGGACATTTTATATTCCTGTGCTCTTCCTCTTTTTTTAGCCTGTTACCCGCCATCCGCAATAAAACACCAGCACACAGGGGACCAACTCCCCAGGACGCTACACTACCACTCCCACTCCCACTCCCACTACCCATTTACATCTGCACGTCTTTCCAGCAGTAGTATTCATATACCCTGTATTAGTGCATCCAGCCATCTACGCATCTACGTGCTATCTACCTAATCCTACCTTTTAACAGACACACACAGCACAACACCACGCCACTTTCTACATCGACTTCTTTTTTTTTTTTCCCTATATTTTTTTTTCTTTACTCGACCTTTTTTTTTTTCCTCACCCCGTCGAACGACAGCTTGATTCCCTCTAGGTTAGTGTGTTTCTTTTTTCACCTCTCTCCCTTTCCTTCTCTCCCTCTTTTTCAATTTCATAGAGAATTAATTCTCATTTACTACGTTATACCCAATCCCAACTATTCCTATTACTACTATACCTTTATTTTCGCAACTCTTTTTTTTTTTTTTTTTTTTTTTTTTTTTTTTTTTTTGCTCTGTCTCTCCGTCTCCTTTACCGCTTTCTCGAGAGGTTTATCTATCTCTATCGTCTCGGCTCAGGCTACATCCATAGTGCACTAGTACCTAAGTAGGTATTCAGTACACTAACCTAAAATTATTACTAACATTTTTACTTCTCCCTCTCTCTTTCTCTCTTTCTCTTCCCCCCTCCCCCCTGCCACTTAGTAATCCCTACCATACCCACTAGGCCTCACTGTCACTTTTTTTCTTTCTCCATTTCTTCTTTCTCTTCCCTGATCCATTTTTGTTTTGCCGCGCCAGGAACTTATTCTCACTACCTACACTACCACCTACTTACTGCCTACTACCTTGTCTCTCTCTAAAAAACCACTTGCAATCAGCCAACCAACCAAACCAACCACCAACCTAACCTGCACTAGACCAACACACCACGAACAAGTTGCCAGCACGAAGCAACATCCCAATTTGCCGTACCCGTCCGACAGATGCATCTTCGGTGACCCGGACGGTCCCTTAGCTAATTGAACTCCATACCGAGTTGTTATATGTATGTTCATGTTATTATTCCGTTTTCTTTTTTTCCGTTTCCTTTTGCGTGTCCCGTGCGAGGTGCGAGAGGGTATTATCGCGCGCGCGCATCAACCCACCGAGAAAGCGAACACACAGAGAGAGGCCAACATTGGGAACCTCTCTCTAGGATTAGACAGACCGACACGGGAAGACGCGAGATAACCACACACATATATAGGTGTTTTACACATTACACATTACATATTACATATTACACACGCTAACACGGAGACCGATAAGGAGAGAAGTGGAAAGAGAAGAGAGAGAGAAAAAAGAAAAAAAAGAAAAGCGAAAGGGAGGAAGGGAATAGAAACAGAACAACTAGATTCCAATTCGCCGCCTATCCTCGCTCCGCTGCATGTCTCCAACATCCACGTCGAGTATCGTCGCCCAAAGTGGAACCCCGTGACAACAACCACCACCACTAACTACTTGACCACTATCTCCTCTTACCACTAAAAACTACTTACCACCGTCTTCATCGCCGTCGCCTCCCGACACACGACCGACGAGCACCCGACGAGGAAGACACATTGTTATCTACCATTGATTTATATCATTCGTCTCTTCCTATACACCCTATCTGATCCGCTTTGCCTTTTCCCTGTCCCCCGCTCAAATTCCCGCTTCGGCTTCGCGACGGCTCACAAATAGATACAACTTCTCGTGACACCCTCTGTCTCCTGTATCTATCTCTTCTATCTTCCATACTGCCACCGTCCATCCTTTCCCGTAAGCCTGTATCTTGTATTAATCCCCGTCGCATCGTATCGCATCGCATCGCGCGTCGCATCGGATCAAATCAATTCCTGGGCGTTCGCATCCTCCACAACCCCCCCCCTTTTTTCCCCATCTTCACCGCGCAGGAGACACAGCGACGCAGATCGCCACCGACCGACCACACCGACCGACCGCATCTCCAATCGCATTCGTACGATTGCTGGGTTAGAAGGCGCATGAGATAGCGAGGAGGGTCGGGAGTCGATATCCACGCCGTGGATAGTCGACAGTATCGGACATGATGACGAGCATGGCCCCCAATTTTCACCCCGGCATGCCACAACATCCGGGTGTTCACCCTGGTCATCCCATGGGCGCGCCCGGCATGGCTCATAATCCAAGCCAACCCGGCGCTCAACAGGGTATACCTCCCCAGATGGCCGCCCACATGGGCGTATCCGGACCTGGTGGACAGGTCAATCCCGCTGCTATGATGGGTGCCATGCCCCCCGGTGCCGGAGGGCCCAATGCCCACGCTCTACAACATCTCAACCCCAATATGTTTCCTCAGGCCCAGGCTCAGCAGGCCCAACAGTTTGGCAGTAAGTTGCTATTTCTTTCTTTTTGACTTTCCTCCCTACCAGCGAGCTGATGTATTGATATTGCAGTGCCGAATAATCATATGCTTCAACAACTACACAACCAGCGACTTATGCAACAGAGACAGCAAGTCTTAATGCAACAGCAGATGTATGGCAGCGGAATGCCCATGAACGCGGCGCAATACACGGCAGCCCTAAGAAATGGTGCCATGCAGAGGGTGGGAATGCCTCAGCACCTTCAACAGGCGCACCTCGCACAACAGGGGCAACACGGGGGTGCACACGCCGCCCAGCAGCATGCGCAGGTAAGAAACTTCCACTCTGTCCTCCGGAGCTAGAAGGGTAGTGAGCGACCTACCTAAGCTACCCGTCCTAGCCGACCTAGCATGCAAATGCTAACTATGTTTCTCTCAGCAACTCATCGCCCATCAGATGGCCATGCACCAACATCAGCAACAACAGGTAGCAAACAACCCGATGCACCAAGGTAACCAGCCCGGTCATCCTGGTCAGATGACACCGCAACAACTTCAGCTGCAACAACAAATGTCTATGGCTCAGCAGGTGCCCCAAGCTGCTCAAAACCAACAACCTCAACCCCAGCCCCTGCCCCAAAACCAACAGCAGCAACCTCAACAGCAGCAACCGCCGCAACCACAACAGGCTCAGCAACAGCAGCAGCAGCAGCAACAGCAGCAGCAACAGGCTCAACAGCAACAGCAGCAGCAGCAGCAGCAGCAGCAGCAGCAACAGGCCCAGCAGGCACAACAAGCTCAGCAACAACAGGCTCAACAGCAGCAGCAGCAGCAGCAGCAACAGCAGCAGCAGCAGCAAGGCCAACAGGCAGGACAACAGCCGCAACCGAACTCGCAAGGTCCCCAGCGAGCCCCGACTCCCGCTAGTAATCAGCCGAACCAACCACAGAATCAAGGACCGAATCCTGGACAACCTAATCAGCCACAACAGCCGCAAGCACAGAGCCAACCACAAGGTCAACAGAGTCAGCCCCAGCAGCCCAACCCGCAGATATTACACGCCGCGCAGCAACAACAGCAACTCGTTAATCTCCAGATGCATCAGCAACAGCAACAACAGCAGAAGAATGATGGCATGATGAAAGGCCAGTTTTTCTTGAAGCTCATGCAATTCAGTGAATGTTTGAGTGGATACTCGGTTCGTACCCCCCTTCCCCCGTCTAGTTTGTATTGTATTCTTTGATATGCATCATCGTGGTGGACGATTACTAACTACACTGGTCTGCTTGATAGGGTTCTAAGGCTAAAGACGACCTCGCCTACTGGCAGTCTTTTGTGTCGCAGTTTTTCTCCCCCAGAGGTGTCTTCCGGCTTAGTGTCTACATAACGAGCTCTGATCCGACAAGCGAGGAGCATGGGACGGACAAGCAGTATGAGATCACGCAACCAGCGCTAGCAAGATACTTCCATACACATTTCCAGAGCGGCATAAAACAAATACAGATGACATTCGAGAAGGGCACGATAGACAAGCCCTTGCCCAACGGTTGCCATTTTATCGAGAACCCTAAGGCCAGTTTAATATATTGGTTCGAGACTTCTCACGTAAGTTAGGCCTAACAAATATGACATGGGGACAGAAAGTTAACGTGATACCCACGGATAGGTTGTTGCCACTGGCAATCTCCGAGCACAGTTTGACAGCGACCAAAAGCTAGAACTACTGGAGTTTATTACACAAGGTCACGAGGAATACATTTCGAGGAAGATGGTGATCAACGCATCGAAGCCGACGCATAACTGGATTAAGGAATGGAACCGGGTCAACCTACAAGATGGAAAGCAGTCCCCGGAGATGAACAAGAAGAGCAAGAAGGCGATGAAGTCGCCGCAAACTCAGCCTCCCGATATTGATCTTCCCCAATCCTCTGTTAAGATGAATATGGGAATCACCGAGGATGTGTTTCAATTCCTTGAGGTAAGTTCCCAGAGGTTGATCAGCTCATGCGAGAATATGTTTTGCTAATAACTGTTTTTTGGGTTTTTTTTTACAGATTGTTGAAGTAATGGGTCAGATGAGCGTGAGTCGACATAAGATTTCTTTTTTACCCTTTTGATAAAGACGGCTATGGTTGCAGCCGATGCTTTCGTATAGAAATGCAAGCTAACTCTTTGTAGCCTCTCTTCAATTTCTACCACTCGCATCCTAATCTCTCTCCATACATGGCACTGGAACAATATGTGAGCGCGTGTATCACCAACACGCCACAGCAACCGGTCGTGAACGGCCACCCGCAAGGTAACATGCCGCAAAACCCTCGGACACCGAGCTTCCCCCCATTCCCCATGGGTGCTTCGCCGGCAGCCACACACCTCCAGCAGCCCAACTCTCCGCATATGGGCAGCCCGGCCCAGGGTCATATGCAGGCACCCGGCATGCAGCTGCAGCAGAGCCAGCAGGGGACCACCAGCTCAAGCGGGCCTAGCGCTAACACGAGCCCGGCGAGTAATAAGCGCCGGAGGCCGTCGACCGTGAAGGCGGAGGAGGATAGTGCCGGCGCACCAACACCGGCGAGTATCGGCGGCGGACCCGGAGCCCAGGTGAACGGTGTGGTGACTATGAGCCAGAAGAAGCCCCCGACGCCCCGGATGCAGAACCAGAAACGTCAGAAACCCAACCCGACGTAACACTAGCGTTATCGGCAACCGAATAGAAGCGAGTCTTATGTGTTTTTTGACGGGGACATGGGTTTATCAGCATACCGGCGTCAACTTCATTTGGATATGATATTTTATTTAACCAGTGTTTTTGTTTTTCGGGTATCGGTTCTCTTTGGTCTCGGGCTCGGGGCTCGGGACTCGGGGTTGCTTTTTTTTTTCCATAACATGTCTTTTTCTTATGGGTTTGAACATATTCTTTATTGGGACAAAAAAGGGGTGTGGGTGATATTGGGGTGAAGGGAAGGTTTTTCGCATTATCACTGTTATTTTTCCCTCTTTTCTTTTCCACTTAAAGGATCTGTGATTTGATTATTCCATTCCTACCGGTTGTTGGGAGAAATTTGGAATGCCTTTGTTACTGTTTATCATTTTGATGATTCCCACCTATCACTGCCACAAACCTGTTTACTTATCACGTTTTTCTCCTCTTTGCAGCGGAATTTAATTATTTGCTCCTCTTGTCTTTTATATCTCGACCTCGAACATTATCCCCTCTCCCTCTCTTTTCTTCCTACCCGTGTTTTTTTTTTATACTCTTGCATCACTAGGCAGAACTATCTCCGACAAAGAATCTAGGAAGCGGAAGAGCTTGAAGTGCTCGTTAAAAAAGAGAAGAGAGAAATAAAGCCTATTTCGGGTCCGAAGTGGTGAGGATTGGGTTATCAAGGTGATTGCTTAAAGGGAACTAAGCACCGCCGGTTCTGCCGCCGCTGTTGTTATTATGGATGTTATGGATATTTGATTACTTAACTTGTTTTCCTTTTTGATTTTGGAGGGGGAAGGGGGAGAAGGCTTGTTTTTCTCTTCAAGTTCATTAATGCCCCTGACTCCGGTGAAACTTTCTCCGCACGTACGATTTTAACGTTTTTGTGGTGTTGGATGTTATTTTTCACCCCTTAGTTACCCCTTTCCCACAACCTTTTAACCCATGATCTCGCCTCCTCTATGGCCCCCTTCGGCTTTCTGCTTGGAAAGATTATCTATCTGCTCTCCCAAGAACCTAGTTATTTGTGTACGATATAGGTCCCGTTTTCTGTCACATTTAAGTGTTTATATCGATGGTTCATTTCAAATTGTTTTGTGCTTGTATTAGTTGTTCTTGTGACGATGATGAGTTGAAAAGTAGAAGCCCAACGTAAAGTTGGTTTTACGGAGAATTTGATAGATGGCAAAGTCCTATACTAAGGAACATCCTTGTTCCGCCTTCCATGGCCTTACAAGGCAATCCAGCTCCACCCATCATTAGGTTGCAGGCATCATCCATCTTCAATATATCATCCATTTCACTCCTTCCACTTTGCTGTCCTTAGCCTGCAATAACATTTGACTTCAACGAAGAGGGTAAGTTAGCAGGTGTAGATTGGTAGGTAGACTGCTATACTAAGTTGGTTTTTGTAGATGGGGATGAAGAAAGGAGGCAAATCTTCGGAACCCTTTATCAACTGGGCTTCTTCCTTCCTGGTTCGAGCTTGTGTTCTTGTTCCTGGGAGGAGAGTTGGGATGCTGAAGTGAAGGCGAGAACTGGGGACGGTGAGTTTGATATTTTAAACCGTAGGAATAGAGGCTATATAGTCACCTACCTAAGTATGCATATATATATAAGTATTGACTTACATGTAGTTTGATTTGGCTTTGCCACGATTTTAGTAGTGTTAGTTTGGGGTTTGTAAAATTTTGTCCGAGGTCAGACTTGGTATTGACGGTATGTCCTTGGCTTCAGCTCCTTTTCTCTAGGTTAATAAGTTCTCAGTACCGGTCCTCCCCAAAGAGTAAGGGTTTTTCTCTGCCTCTGATGGTACGGTATCGAGCTTATACACAATAGCAAGCCCACCTAGTTTTGTTATCTTGTTACAAATCTCCGCCAACGGTTTTCTACATGGCCTGAATTTTAAGAACTCGATACACTATATTCGAAGAGATCTAGAGCTTGTCTTACTGGTCTCTATTAGACAACTTCTCTAGTCGACGGTTTGCTGCACACAAGCCCCAAAAGATTGTAATTCATTCTCGTCGCATCATCTGGGTTATTCCTGGTTGATCTTAGGTATCCGTGGACGCTAAAAGAAGAAAGGTCGAGAAAAAAAAACATACAACACCAGGGATTCGCTGGTCGTCACCGAACCAACTACTAATCTGGCGGTACCCAGCTTGTCAAGGGCAGAGCGGACGGGATGCCGAATATTCTGAGTCCTATGGTCGTATGTGAGATAGATGAGGCTTACCAGGCTTTATATATGTAATGTATAAAAGAGAAATAGGGGGTAGGCAACCTCTATCCCTTACGGTTAAATATAAGTTGATATAGTTAAATGGATTTTGTTTTAGTTCTTTTTTTTTTACTTGATTTAAACTTATTATGTATTAAACCTACTAGCTGTAGTGAAATTTTGGCATATAACGTTTTGATAATAAAACTTCAAAAGGTTGGCTAGCAGAGGAAATGCAACGATATCCCAAGATAATGAAGATATAGGCTAGCGTTTAACATACTGATATCTTTTCAAACAGTGACTATCTCATTTTTAAACTAGATGAAAAAACATACACTAATCAATATGCTCAATACGTACGGATGTTCCAAGGCACACCTAAGCTTTGAGGAAAGGTCGTGACAATAGCCTTGTTGAATTGGTAGTATATGCGAGTCTTTGCATAGCGCATAAGTTGCCATGCATCATATCTCCGGTAAGCCACCACGTCGTTTAAAATGTAAAAAGGGATTCAGAATGATTCAATGACTTGCGATGTAACCCATCACCCCAAACAGTGGGAGCATTTCCGTGGCTCAGAAACCCTGCCATGCACATCGCCACTCCAGGCTTGATAACATCTTATGATGTTGCAGAGAAAATATTTCGTCTATATTAAACCCCTCACGCCTCGATTCTTCTAAATTCCAATTTTCCATCCAACTATGGTTTTTATATTTTAAACGGTTTTATGCCCCCTTCCCCACTGTTCGTTTCCTCCCTGTAAATCATTATCTTATGATATCTCCTGTCAAAGCAATCTAATGGTGTACGGCACAACAAGGCTGTACCCAAAACCAGCCTCTGATCATGCATTCAATCAATACACGCACTCTTGCTCTTGAGGAAGTCAATAGCGAAGCAGGTATCAAATATGCTATCCTTTCTCACAGATGGGAGGATGGTGAAGTCAGCCACCAAGAAATGCTCTCTAGGGCTGGAAGGTCAAAACAAGGCTTCAACAAGATCCGGAGATGGTGTTCTCAGGCTCGGAGGGATGGGCTCGGTTATGCCTGGGTTGATACATGTTGTATCGATAAAAAGAGCAGTGCTGAACTAAGTGAGGCCATCAATTCCATGTACCGCTGGTACAAGAACTCCAACGTGTGCTATGTTTTCCTGTCCGATGTTCGGGCCAATAAACCAGAATCTTTCTCTACCAGTCAGTGGTTCACACGCGGTTGGACGCTGCAAGAGTTACTCGTACCTGAAAACGTCTTCTTCTACGACCAGAAATGGGAGTACATAGGCTCGAAGCACTCACTGAGGGGTGATATTAGCTATATCACAAACATAGATCGAAACGTCCTCAGCTATCGAAATACCATTCACGAGTGTTCAATTGCACAGCGGATGTCGTGGGCTTCCCAGCGAAGAACCACAAGGACCGAAGATCGAGCCTACAGTCTCATGGGAATATTTGATGCCCATATGCCTCTGCTTTATGGAGAGGGTGACAAGGCCTTCATGAGGCTCCAGGAAGAGATCATCCGGCGATCTGACGACCATTCAATTTTTGCCTGGGAATATACAGAAAACGACTACACTAGTGGCCTGCTAGCAGATTCGCCTGCTGCTTTTTTTAACAGTAAAGAAATATTGCCATTTCGGCGTAAAGTGGCCAGTTATCCTTATTCATTAACAAACTTGGGTGGTATTTCGGTCACTTTGCGATTAATCCACTGGGAGGGAGATATATTTTTAGCAGCATTAAACTGCCACGGGAAATCTCATTACGAGAGGGATTTCTCACGAAGCTCTCATAAAAGAATCGGGATTTTTTTACGTAGATTATCTGAGGATGGCCACTATTTACGCGTCAAGCTAAACGGCCAAAGCTGGACATTTACCAATTCTAGGCATCTGGAAAAAGCATCATTGGGCACTATTATTGTTGAGCAGGAGGTTACTGAGATCATTTACAAAACCTACCTAGTTAAAAATGCTCGTGTAAAGGCATGTGTGGAGGGTTACCCTTCCAGACACTGGCACTGAGCTCCTGATGCGCGAATATAGACAATAAGGAGTCTTTTCTCAAGACTTAAGCTAAGGTGTACGTGTTGTATAGATGGAAAGAAAAGCTATCTAACTGAAGGACCTAGAGGGATCTAAAAATAGTCACTCACACAGACTCCCTTTAGTGTGGGGTGTAATGATATAATAGCATCCATATCGTAACTTGTAGCTCTTTATCATCGTGATGATGGTATTTGTATTGTTGATGTATTATGGATGGAGGGAGTGTTGTCGAAGCTAACAGTTAGTGCCCTTAAATATACATGTGTGTGTATCCTATGACACTCTTGCTAAGAATATCGAATATGCAGTCCCCATATCCCGGAATTAGCAAAGAGCTGGCCGTGGAGTATATGTAGTTCTAGTTTATCAGAGAACATTATGTCTATAACTGTGACATTTCTCCAACCTTTGGGCGAAGTCATGCTATACGGCCCTTAAAAATTACTAAAAAAACAAACCCGTACATAATAGCTAGCCCTGAACATGGTCTATCGCACGGTAGCCTTATTATAATTAACGATACTAGAAGAGGGCCTACACATCTGCTTCCATATATAGCGTGATAACCTATATTATTGTAAGTATTTGCGCTTTTATTTCTCATCACAAATGAAATAGAGGAGTGTGGCTTAACCTTAGCTATAAGGGGACGGGGACGACACTCAGCCATTTCAGAATAATATGAAGTTGGAGACCCGAAGTCGACGCCATTTATGAAACCCGAATAACAAAGAAATAGAAAACACTACCTCTTCACATCAATCTCACAGAGGATATCGTATATGTCATGGCCCAGTGGCCTACCAGCTTACCTGTCAGATGCAACTACGCGATGAGCGTATTATCTAACCCACTGGTTAGTTAGAAAACCAACCATCACAGCATGTAGAAAGCTTTGCCAATAATCTATTTCGTCCCGCAAGTCAGGAGTTTGGGGAGTTGGGTCATATCGTATCATACCATGAGCCCCACGACGGGAGATGTTTTTATTAATGAATATGAGCACCAAAACACCGGCTTTATTCAAACCATGGCCTCTGCTCCCCGGTGGCAACACCCCAATGACGAAGCCGGCGCTTCTGCCGCATCGTTCGCAGCAGCATTGGTGGACTGCGGCGCTTGCGGTGGGTTGGTGATCCCGCTGATGGAATGATGTGACGATAATCTGAAGGACTGTACACCAAGACCGAGATCAGCTCGTTCGCTATAGAGCTCCTCCGAAGTCGGCCCATCGCGGCCGGCGTTGCTCGAGGTGACCGTCATCGTCGTCGCCGCTGTCATACTAGTTTCTGGCATGGACGGCGTGACCGATGTCGCGTGGAGTGCTGAGGAATCGTTGAGGGGATTGGCGGCCTTCACAATTTTGGCTATCAGCCTGGCCATGCTGAGCTCGATGTAGAGCTTGACTACGTACCGGCAACTTGGAGTTAGTTGGGCCAGACTGCGGTCATCTTAGGGGCTTAAAATAGGGAAATTGCATATCGTGTCTCCGTGTCTCCTGATCCACGCCGACCTCACGCGGAAAAGATAGTGCGCCTCTATTCCTACTAGACTGGGATGTGTACGTTTGACTTACCGAGGTAGGCGAGAGGATGGAACTGTATATATCTGTCATTGTGCGTAAGCTCTGGAGGAGCGAAAGGAATAAAGTGTAGAAGACACTTACACAAGTCCACTTCGCATCGACAGGACGCCGATAAGCATCCCCTGAGTCAAGAAATGTATGATTAGCGCTAGAGATCGATCTTCGCTGGGCGAGTTGGCACATACATCCATTGCAACAGACACACAGACCATGGCTAAGTTGAACCTGAAGACCGTCTGATATTTCGCCAAGCCACAGTTGATAAGACTCGTCCGCACGGTGTATATGAAATACAGGTTAAGGCTCACGTCTATGACGGCGAAAATGACCTTCTCTGCTCTGTCCCATATCTTGTTGAGGCGAATATACGTCGAGGATATCTCGAGTCGCGCGGGAATCCTGTTGCCGCCCTCATCTCTTTAGTGACACGGTATTATTGAAAAAAAATTTATTTTGGAAAAAAGGGGGCTTTAAACCAGGGAGCAAGATGGGCTAGCAGTTGACCTAGTAAAGCACGCATTACATACCATATGCAGAATACCACAACGTTGACCGCGGCAATGATTAAGAAAACGATAATCTTCAACATGCGTACGCGAGACTTTCTTATAATCAAAAGTCCGACTCGGTTGATGATGATTTGTAGAATACATTGAACTGAATTGGACTTAGGTCAGGGTTCAAGATCCGATGCGCTCGTGGTATATAGGAAAGTGATTCCTGCTTACCCTGAATTGTCCATAGACACACTATATATACACATGCCAGTTCTATTAGCATGGATAATAGAAAGAGGAAAAAAAAACACAAGGAGTATCATAAAGATTCGGTATGGGTGGAGGAAGACTGACATATCGCAAAGTACAACCAAAACCTAGTCACATCATATACCCCCTTTATCGTTAACCAATCGTTTTTCTCTTTCGCTCATGTATGGAAATAGCTTATTACTCCCGACGTATACTTCGAGGGAGGGGGGGTGGATTAAAAAGAATATGTGGTACTTGCTTACCCGGGAGGAATGTAACTCTTAATCAACATCCAGCTCACGATGGAGATGACCAAAGACGAGATCCACTCAGCCCATACCATCATGATGTAGCAGTTGAACAGCAGCTTGCCACGGCGATAGCATTTCCACGTCTGCCGCGTCGCCTCGGTGCAGGTGAAGATGCTGCAACACAGCGAGAACCCCCATATAATCGAACATATGTTGATGCTCAAAGGGTCAGGGATCTCGGGCTTGTACCACGGAGGGATGAGAAAGCCTGCCATGATTCTTCTAGCTCGTTCGGCTTAGGTCGTATTGGAATGACTGCGGTTTGGTCTTTCCCCCTTTTTTTTTTTTGGTAGGTTAGGTGATAACGAGGCGAGAGACGCGGAACACTCGCGGCCCTTGGAAACAATGTTATCGGTAGAAAACACACGACGACATTGGTGCCAGGGTGATGTACACAAGATAGGAGGTGCCAAGATATCGCGGGGAAATATTTTACTCTTTCTCTAGGTATTTAAGGAAGAAAGGGGGGGGGAGACAAACAAGAGGAAGAAAAGAGCAATCAAAACCAACTCGTGTATCATCTTCGACAGCTTCTAGGAGGTCTTGATATATTTAGGTTTAGCTCCTCGAAAGGAAGCAGTAACCCATTAGCCTGGTAACTCAACTGACACATGGCAGGTTCAATAAGCTTCTGCGAGAGTCGTGTTGATGCGGCGCAACCAAATACACTGGTGGTACCCGACAGCAAGATTTGTTGAGGGCACAATGATCCTATCGGGTACTACCAGAGTGTGCATTTGGTCACGCGGGAATGGGTACGGCGAGATGGGCCGATTGTACTGCTTGTAAGTCATTGCCCTACTTGTAAGTTTTCTGCTACGAGTCAAGAATATCCCCTTTTCTCCCCTTTAGGCCAATGAAAGGGGGAGGGACGGAGGGACCGACATGATATATAGGCCTGGTTAACTCGGAGGACCCTGAATTTTCCAAGGTATCCCTCTCATGCTTCGACTATTCCCTTGAAGATCAAATTATACCGAGTGACTATAGAATGAACTCAACTATATGATGGTATTGCGAAAAAACAAACAAACAATAGAGATGTACGACTGCCTTCTTTAAGTGGCGAACGGCGACGTCGGAAGCCAAAGCCTGGCCATATGTCATCGCGACTGACTTAGAAACCGTTAAATATGTTGATTCCACAGACTGGGGTTTGAACATACATCAGTATTAGATTTTTGACGGTTTGCTTGAGGTGCCTAGAAGTAGTGCTTTTTGAAATATCTATCCTATAGGTCCGATGAGATGGTGGGTTGTCTAGCGTGCATCGATATATTCACTTGCGACTAAGAGCTACGAAGTGTAGATAACAGCGTACCCCTATACACATGAAAGATTGAATAGATCGGAAGGTATTAATCCCCTCTGTGTGAACGGCACACACACACTCTCTCTCTTCGTTGTCTAACACGGATGAGTAAATATCCATTCATTGTTTCTGTTCCAATATAGTCTCTAAAATGAGAACGTCATATCTCAGACAATGACTTAGACAGGAGTTAATGCTTGATGTCTACTTTAGACTATTGTTTACCCCTATTGAACTGGTGCTAGCTACTGCTAGAATAATGATCCGGCCGTAAGAATCAGACTTTGGCTAATTTAGGAAAGACCAACGATTTCCTAAGAAGGGGGCTATGTGAAGTTTATTGCAAAACGTTGGTTTCCACCTGGAATATGCTGTGGATAGTACGCGGTGTACGTACAGGTAGGCTGTAACAATAAAATATACCGTTATCGAGGCTCCTTTTCAGCAATGCCGGTTTGATTATACGATCAAGAACACCATATGTTCAATCAGATACTACAATGCACTAAAAAATAACTAAAGATGTCGTGAACCAAAAACAATCTTCCGGTCATTGGTATATGTTGGTATATAGCATGCAGCCTCGATAGTGGCGTGAGCAAGACTACCTATATGCAACCCATTTTTGAGTTACCCTCCCTCGCCCCCCTTAATACAATCCAGAGCTATCCCATGTCATCCCATGTGTGCGGGGGGGGGGGGGGGGGGGAGGGATGCAAAGAGGCAAAAAAGAAAAAGAAAAAGAGAAAAGAAAAGAAACAAGAAACAAGAAAAAGGCAAGGAAAAGACAATTGTATGCAGTTTTCATTTCTTCGTAGGTATTTCTTACCAAGTATTCTCTTTTCCCACTTACACACATACGTAACCTACCTGCCTACCTATTCAGTTGTAGTGTAAGTAACTAAAACTACACATCCGAGTTAGATTGTTTACACTAAGCCAACCATCAACCGAGTTAAATCGTTCCCTTGGAAAACGTGCGCAGCGTTGGATTGGAACGGGCCCTGCCGCAGTCGTACATATGTATGTAACTTACAACTAACCTAAGCAGCAGCCCAGCCATTCCCGCATGTGATATTGCAACAGGGGGTCAATACGGTGAGGGGGAGAGAGAGAGAATTTCGGCTTTTAGTTATAACACTAGCCAAGTTAAACCATGCCATCTTCTCGCCGCTGGTGTTGTTGTAAAACACCAAGGGTCCTCGTCGCCATGGGCGCAGTGGCTCTCCTACTGCTGCTTCTTTTTTCCCAACTCGTCACGATGCTGAAGTGGTCGTGGACGCTGGGTCCCGTCGCGAGCTTCGCCGCTCTTTCGTCGGCCGCGCAGACCGCAGACGGAGACGTAGATGTGGACTTATCCTGGTATCCGCCGCGCAATACGTCTATCAACGACCTGGCCGCGGTGCTGGACGACAGCAATGGCATCTACGGTTTCGTGTTCAATTCGTCTGACACACCACCGGGAGTGGCGTATGGGACGTATAATTGGTGCAATATGCCGCACGTGCGCAAGACTGAGTATGTGAGGCCATCGGCGGAGTACGAACTGCAGTACGTCGAGGTGGTGAGTTTGCGACATCCTTTTGCTTCATTGAATTCTTTCGTGAAAAACAACTATGATGCATATACATCTAGTTCTCTATTACTCTTTCTCTCTGTCTCCATGTATATGCTAGGTAGGGACCTAATTGGTAGATATATATCCGCTAACCTCCATAACCCCCTCTAGATCCAGAGACACCATAAACGCACCCCTTACGCCAGCAACGCCTTCCCCGTGGAGCCGTACCGCTGGGACTGCCCCGACCAGGGGCTCTTCTACTACGGTCAGGCCATCTCTGGCCCCGACGCCTCGGAGCCAGCCGCTGAGGGCTACTGGCAGGGCTACACCTCGCCCGTGAACCCGTTCACGCCCTCGGGCTGGGTCGGGACTTGTCAGTTCCCACAGATCACACTGAGCGGGCTGGACGACGTCCGCGTGCACGGGCGCGACCTGTATGAAGTGTACCACGACCTCCTCGGGTTCCTGCCCTCCCGCGATGACGACGAATGGCGCTCTCGCGTCGCCTACCGAGTGACCCAGAACGTGATCACGAGCCAAGTCGCCGGCATGCTCATCAACGGCATGTGGGGTGCCACCGCCGCCTCCGCACCAGCACCGCTACTCATCCAGGCCGCCGGGATCGACAGCCTCGAGCCGCAGTACACTTGCGCCGCGGGTAGCGTCCTCTTCAACGCCATCAAGTCGTCGTCCTCGAACGCCACGTGGCGCATGCATCTTGACCAGGCTGGCGACCTGTTCCGCCAGCTGGATGCGATCTCTGGCGTCGACCCCGACGATGGGGGTTTTCATGCGAGCTTCGACCACTACTACGATAACCTGTCTGCGCGCCAGTGCCACGACGCAAAGCCCCTGCCCTGCCGGCCTGGTACCGACGTCAACTCAAGCGCAGCGTGCGTCGACCAACATCTCGCCGACGCCGTCTACCGGATGGGTCAGTGGGAGTACTCGCAGATGTACCGGGACGCTCCGGACTCGCTCGCTGCATCGGCTGCATCATACGGGGTGTGGATTGCCGAGCTGGGTGCGCACCTGCGGGACCGCGCCGCCGGCAAGGCGGGCGATAATCCTATCATCTACTTCCATAACGTGGCGCATGACGGGTCGGTGAGCCGCGTGCTGAGCATCTTGCAGATAGATATTATGGTGTGGCCCGGCATGGGGAGCGAGATCGTGTTCGAGCTGTACCGTAAACGAGCGGGTACCGAGCCAAACCGAGAGAGAGCGGACCGCGGCGCAACTACAAGCACGAGCACAGGCACGGGCACGGGCACGAGTGACGGTGGTTACTATGTGCGTGTGCTATTCGGCGGCCAGGTATTGCGGTCTTCGCATCCGAGTTTGGGTGTTATGGACATGGTGCCTCTGGAAACACTGTTGGCTTATTTTGACGGGCTAGTTGGCGAGAATGCTAGCTTGATTGTCGGTAAATGCAATGGGACCATCCCTATCTAGATTTCTTCATTACTTATGTAGTCTCTCTACGTGACTTTAATTCCTTCTCCACGTCATCCCACCTGCCTGCTTGCATAGGGTCTAACTTTCGCAACTTGGCCAGCCAAGTCTGAAGCTCTTCGTTCTGTCTGTCGTCATCACCGCCTGTGCTTTGGCTCGCCTGCCTCAGCTGTCCCAGAGCCAACGTGTATTCGAGCAGCGCCTCGTAAACCCATTTGATGTCGTCGTAATCTTCAATCAGGTCCTTGATGTCTTCTATCTCTCTCTCTATGTACGATATTCGCTCTTCGACTGTTAGGTTCGGCACAATGGTCGATTCTTGGGAATGGTGGATGAGTTGCAGGATCAGATAGCGGTGATAATACCACAAGCTCTGGTCTTCGGGCCCGACGTTCAGTGCTTCGCGAATTTGGTCTAGCTCCGCCTCGATAAAGGCTGCTCTCGCCTTGTCGTCGGCACCGCGCTCGTCGAGCAGACGTCTGATCAGCCGGCTCCGGTTATGCCATGCAGAAAAGTTGGACAAGTCCACACGGATCATCTTGGTGGTGTAGGTAAACTCGTCCTCGACCATGCTCTTCCCCCGCAACTCGGGAGTCTCCAGCCGGGCCACGAGATAGCGTCTGTACCCCCAGGCGTGGAAGTTGCGGCGGTCCTTGGTGAGCATCTTGGAGTCGAGCGCGAGCTCGCCCTCCCAAATGCTGGTGGCGGTGGCGGTGGGTAGGCGGAGAACGGCCTGCTCGAGGATCCATTGTCGGTATCCCCAAAGCCAGTAGCACTTGGGGAATTCCACGAGCAGGGGCACGGTGAATGCGAGCTCGGACCGTAGGATGTCGGCATCGGAATCAGCGTCAGCTGCAGTACTACTAGCGCTCTGCTCGGTCGTTGAGGTGCTCTGATCTTCGTGTGGTGTCGGCATCGTGTCCGGGGATGAGTTCGAAGTTGAAGATTTGGACAGTAAGCTAGAGATGAGACATCGGCGGCGGACGTTCCATATCGTGTGGTATTCTGGGTTTAGGCGGAGGAGCTTGGAGGTGAGTTGGAAGAGGGCGGTGTCGTAGGTGCCTGCGGACGCTTGACTACGTATCGAATCCTCGATCTGGCGGTATTTTTCGATCTTCTCGAGGTCTTGTTGGCGCTGCTCTTCGGTGCGAGCGGCACGGTTGTATTTGGCCACGCCGTGCTATTTACGATTTGATTTACTCGGTGAGTACATGAGGATCCTTGAGGATATAAGACATCTTGGTATAAACATAAGGGAAATCCCTCGGTACTTACGCTAGCCATGTTGAGATTGAGGGTTTTTGTGTTGGTTGTTTACCTACTAACCGGGTAGGTAGGAGTAGGAAGTAGGGTTATGTCATGTCTATGGTGTAGATGTAAGTGGGAGAGTTCCAAGTTATAACGAGATAGAGATAGAGATAGGCAATAGGTATAGGGTTTATCGGGCTTTATGCATGATAAGCTTAGCTTTCCTTCTACACTATCGATAAAGCTCCCTTATGTGATCTATACATAGGTATCGGCTTAATGAAGAGCCCCGTTTACTTTATATACCTATATATCAGTATTATACCTAACCTTACTACCTACACACACACTACATAGACATGCACTTACTCCTGTAGAAAGAATAATCATAAAAAAAAAAAAAAATATATATATATATATATATACGATCAAAGTTGCTATTTCCAACTGAGATTTACTAGTAAACGTTACTACAATTGTCTGGAAGGAAGGCATGCGCCAGGTAAAAAGAAATATTTAATAACTCTTCCTTAAAAGTAACCATTACATCCTCCTCCCTAAGCTGACCTCCCAGTTCATACAAACCTAGTGCTCACTCACACCTCACCTCCTTTCTGAATAAGTTAGGGGGGATATCCACTGGATCAACAGTTAACTCCTTCTCTGCGGGAGCTCGGTGGTCCCGAACATCATCATCTCTCCTATGATACAGTATATCTTATTTCACTACCTACTACTACTCCCCTCCCCCTTTTCCTCCTCATTGGCGAGGTGAAAGTCAACCCGGACAGCCACCCAACCATTCGGTCTGTCTAGAGTAGATAGATACCCATTAGCATCATCATCATCATCGTCATCATAACCATCATTCATTTTACTTCCATTCTTTCTTTTTTTTTTTTCTTTTCTTTTTGTTGATTGAACATGCCTATTATGTCCCCCGATCGATTTGTGCCTTTCTATGTCGCTGTACCAGATCGCTTCCGAGCCAATAAGCCGCCCCATAAACTATCGCCATCTGAACGCCTCTTGAGAAGCGACGAAGCCGGGTCCGATGCCTTCTGCTTCTCACCCAAGCCCGCTGTCCCCATGGCCCCCCGGCGTGTATCCCGATCTGACGGTGTGGAACGCCGACTCGGTACCGTCCTCGACTTGAATTCCCTTGAGAGGCAGGTCAGCAACGGGGCTGTCTGGTCCGTCGGTGGTCTGGCACCTACTAGCGGCACCGCATCGGCCGTAGATGGTGGAGGAGGGCGACTTGTCAGTTCGGGGACCAATGCTCGCCTCTACACTACATCCTTCTCCAATTCTCGGCCCAGCTCGGAAGAGGAGCAGGAGAAACACGAAGGCCGACTTGCGTTAGCCTTGAAGATCGATCGGGTTCAGCGTGTGCTTGATTTTGATGGCTTCTCGACATTTCCACGATACACGAGAAAGGGGAGACCATCGCTCAAGACGAGCAAGACTATATGGACAGGGACAGAGTGGGAGAACGATACCCACGTCGCTAGTGAGATAATTCGCTTTTGTCGAGGTTATTGGCACTGAGGGACTGACATGTACATCTCAGGACCGCAAAAAGAGCCACGGGTTTTACCTAATGCTCCGTTCAAGTATGTGCAGGTAACATGCCAAAAAAGAAAAAGAAAAAGAAATAAAAAGAGAACAAAAAAAAAACAATAGCGCTGACTCCACGTAATCTCCAGGGTTCTAGATGCCCCAGGTCTCCGGGATGACTTCTACTGCTCCATAATGGCTTACTCGAAGACTTGCAATACCCTAGCTGTCGGCCTTGGCAACCTTCTATATGGGTGGTCGGAGTCATCGGGCGTGACTCTTCTCAACAGCGGCACCAAGGATGGATCGTGGTTGACCTCGGTAGCCTTCTCATCAAATCAGGGCTGCAAGTCTATCCTGGCTTTTGGACGGTCTGATGGTTCCTTGTCATTAATGTCCCTATTTGATAGTCTACTCCCCCGTTTCGAGGCGCAGCAGCCAGCACCTGTCGCTTGCCTCTCATGGCGCCCGACCGTTACGGTTCGGCCGTCATTGAATTTTCATAACTACGGGGTGTCAGTTAAGACCGAGGACCTTCTCGTCGGCGACGAGATGGGAGATGTCTACTACTACTCGGTCGAGTGGCCCGAGCCCTAGGAAGTGGCTCGGGATAATTGGTCTGGGGCCATGACCTTGCTTGCACGTATTAAGGTCCATTCCCAGCAAATATGCGGTCTCGCGTGGTCGCCCAACGGGGAGCAATTTGCGACAGGAGGCAACGACAACATGTGTTGTCTCTTCAACGTAGACAGCATCATGAACACAGAATCCAGTATGGCCACGGCAGGGACGCTCGTCGCATGTTCTAACGCGGCAACGGAAACAAGCGCAAGCGCAGAAGAGCGCGGCTCGTCTTGCTGCTCGGCAAAGTCGTGCGAAGGCGCGCCGTCGGCATCGCTCGAAGACCAGCTTGATGATACGAGCGCTCACTCCTACGTGAGGCACCTACCGGCTGGCTCGGAGAGACACCGATGGCGCCATGCGGCTGCCGTCAAAGCTATTGCCTTCTGCCCGTGGCGGGAAGGGCTCATCGCGACGGGCGGGGGCTCGAACGATAAGTGCATCCACTTCTACCACACGACGTCGGGTGCCGCACTTGCGACCATCGCGGTGTCGGCGCAGGTGACATCGCTCATCTGGAGCACGACGCGGCGGGAGATCGCGGCAACGTTCAGGTACGCGCAGCCGGACCACCCCTACCGCATCGCCGTGTTCAGCTGGCCCGACTGCCGACAAGTGGCCGCGGTGCCCTGGGAGGGGGAGCACCGGGCTCTCTACGCCATCGCGTACCCCGGGGGGCCCAGCGATACGTACCGCACCAAGGAGCGTCTCCGGAGCCGCACGGCAGAGGAAGGCTGCATCGTGGTGGCGGGTAGCGACGAGAGCGTCAAGTTCCACGAGGTGTGGATGGCAGGGCGAAAGGCGACGACGCTAGGGAGCGGGATACTCGCTGGCAGCGATATCCTGGAGATGGCGGAGGGTATTGATAAGGAGGGCGAGGTTATCCGCTGAAGATGATGGGGACTGATAGATGTGGAGACAACCCCAGCAGCCCAGATAATCAGGTTAGGCTAGGTACAGGTGGATAGGTATGGTATAAGTTTATGAAAAAAAAGGGGGGAAGCCAGACAAAGCATGGGAATCACTAAATACTTTTAGTATTGGTCTAAGGTATAGGTAAGAAATCCGGTAGGTTCGGTACTTACCTAGCTAAAGTAGGGGAATAAGGGGGATAAGTAGGTTTAATCCAAATCCACATGATCTATAAAACCAAACTCTTCCCCCCCCTTTTTTTTATACCTATCCCCTCTTCTTATTGTTTCTAAACTCGAGTATATTCATAGGAGCATACTGGTATCTATTCAAGAATACAGAAGGGAGGTTACGTATATATGTTACCGGACATAAGAAACGTGGTTTTCAAAGGTCGAAATTGACCCGGGAAACATCAGGGTCCCGACGAAGGAAGCCATCGTGAAGGAGGTGGAGATGGAGGTGGAGGTGGATGAGGAAGAGTAAGGCGCGTGGTCTCCCCACCCTGTAACCTTTTCAGCCCATTTGTTCATTCATTCATTTATTATTCATTCCCCTGACGATCATAAGTATCGGTTGGTATAGTGACCTGTGCTTTTCAAGAGCACAACACGAATATCTACCTACCTCGTACTTACTTACCTACCTACTTACCTAACCTAGGTATGTGCATCCATCTCCCGTGTCTTGCTTACACTGTGTATAAATAGGCAGGCAGGTAGGAAGGTTCCCAAGTCTGTTTCTGACTTTGCATTGAGACGCTGCACTTGGGCGATAGTGAGTCTAATGGTAGTAGTAGTGATATGAATGTCTATTATGATCACATGGAGGGAGAAAGAAAGAAAGGATTGAAGAGGAAAGATTCTCTGTGTAATACCTAATGTACATATGTCTATGTACCTGTGTATTGATAAGCTGGACAAGCAGGCAAAGCAGGGTATGACGTTGTTTTGTTATCTTATTACGTGTGACCACCTGCAGGTGAAAGAATGACCAAGCAAAGTCACTAGGTAACTCCCCTGGGTGAGAGACGTGTGCTGAGATGAACCTATGAATAGATTTCTTTCTTTCTTTCTTTTTATTTCTTTCCATTTGTTCTTTAAGTATGTAAAGTCAATAGGGCACCTGAGAGAATATCTTACTCCCGGACCTAGGTACACATACACCATTCAACCTAGGTAGTAGGTAAGGTGCATGGGCATGGATTTAGGTTAGAAGGCATTCCCTTACTTTATAGTGGACATTATTAGAGTTAGGCTAGGTAGTTAAGGCTGCGGCTGGAGGCTGGAGGTTGGGGCTGTTTTGTAGGTGAGGTACCTAACCTAGATATGTAATTCTCTAGTATAGAGTAGTAAGTTAGATTAGAAAGAAAATGCGGAGAGCGCCGGTTTACATTGTATCTACCTGCTTCTTTAACATGTACCTTGAATTTACTTACTGGTATGTGAATAGAGCAGAAGGAGGAGAGATGGATCAACGCTAAACTATTCTAGGCTGAGTCACGTTACTTTAGTCATTCGCCGGATTCGATGGGGTCTAATGGAATACTTATTATCTACCTAGCACACGCTTATTGTCCGCCTCCCTCCCTCCACCCCCCCATTGCCCCGCCTTTGCTAGGTTTGCTTTTTCTATGTACTGGTGTACAGGATAGATACGTAGATGGTTGTGTGGATGTACCTTCATATGGGAGATAAGGTATCAAAGATACTAGGTTGGGATACTTGTATGTAGGTAGTTGGCATACACAATAGTGTTTTCATTGAGGTCATTTCATTGATTCCCCTCTCTAAATTATTCATTTTACTTTCAGTTTACTTTTGGGACAAAGGTTGTCAACGTGGTGATTGTGATATTTATTATGCAGAAGACCTTTTTCTTTGGTTGACAGGTACATAGTATGTATGGTAGGTACTAGGTACTACAACCAAGGATACATATGGTTGTACACCAGTACCTAGGTACCTAGGCAGGTACTACTTACTAATTCATGGGCAGGCAACCCTTTCCCGCCAAACTCTCTTCTTTTCCACACTTCCCTCCTCCTCCCACCCCCCCACGTCACTTGCCCACCTGCACTTTCCACCACTTCTAAAACCTACACTAACCTGCCTACCTGACCTGAACCTCCATTCATCATCCTCAACATCCGCAATCTCGTTACTACTACAACCTCCTTCTTCCTATTCTTCCTTCTCCCTCCCCTTTTTTCCTTTTTTCTTTTCTCTTTGTCTTCAGACACGAAAAAAGAAAAAAACTACTTTGTTATCATTTATTGATCGCCTCTACAAATCAACTTTACTCCTAATCTCAATCCGCCATTTCCTTTCCTAATCCTTGTCAGCCTCCGTTCGGCCAACAACAATCCGCACACACACACACACACCGCATCCTCGACACCTTCGTCATTCCATCTTCCCCAACCAACAACCTCTGATACACCACAAAACAATAACAACATCAATTACATCAACACCTCCTACCCGCTATCAAGATGCGATCCAAGTTCAAGGACGAGCACCCCTTCGAGAAGCGCAAGGCCGAGGCTGAGCGCATTCGTCAGAAGTATGCCGACCGCATTCCGGTATGTTAACCATCATCTTCTATCTTCCATCTCCATCTCTGTCTTTGTCTCTGTCTTCATCTTCATATTCCATCTATCCTTATCATTTATCTATTTATCCATCTATCTACCATCCCCAAACCTTGATATACATATATATATCTCTCTGTCTCTTGGGCTTGTCCGCTTACTCGTTCTGTCACATAATAGGTTATCTGCGAGAAGGTCGAAAAGTCGGATATTGCTACCATCGACAAGAAGAAGTACTTGGTCCCTGCAGATCTCACCGTCGGCCAGTTCGTCTACGTCATCCGCAAGCGTATCAAGCTGTCTCCGGAGAAGGCCATCTTCATCTTTGTCGATGAAGTTCTGCCCCCGACTGCTGCCCTTATGAGTAGCATCTACGAGGAGCACAAGGACGAGGATGGGTATGTTTTACACTCTTCTCACTCCTCTTGACCACTACATCTAATCAGTTACTGACTCTTCTCCCCTTTCTTTTCTAGCTTCCTCTACATCACCTACTCGGGCGAGAATACCTTCGGTGAGGCCATCTAAGGCCTCTCCCGCTCAAGTGTGTTCTTCGGTTACAAGTCCTCCCCGGCGTTTACGGTTTAGGCTGCGATATGCGATGGGTTTGGTTGCTGTGTGGGATAATTGATAGGGCAGGAAGATAACAGAAGGCAGGCAGATCACTAGCAGCAACGTCGTTATCTGCTGTTGCCTGAATAGGGTCATGCTCCGTCTTCCCTCCTCGGTATTGCTTCGTTTACCAATCAATCAACAACCCGCCATATAGGGGGTTCTTTTTTCTGCCCACACCAGAGATTGTGTTACATCCCCTTCAGGCCGCTTCCAGAGTGATCGCCCTCCTATTACATCTACATGTGTAGTGTCGCCAGGTTGATATTGGTAAACCTACTACATTGCCTGCCTTTTCTGTTTTCTAGCTGCTTTGTGCTTAGCTTTGCCGGTCTTTCAGTACTGAGGCGAGGGATGTATTAATTTAGACACGGGAGACCCCCCTCGAGACTTGAGACTCGATTGTTTTCAGTTGAGAATGTGACATTGTTTTGCTGGAATTATGTGCGAATCCACTCAAATCGCGTTCCCTATGAGTCACCGGTCACGGGCCATAGATCACTAGTGATTTTGTGTTGCGTGTCTGCCGCTCCAATAGCTGCACATCCCTTTTCTTAACCTTGTCAACTTTCCTCGTGTATTGGTGAGAAATTAAATAATCTAATATGCGAAGAAAGACTTCCGCCTGCGGCTTTCCATCACCCGAATAAGGTGCCTTGGATAGGTAGTACGAAGTGATGCCCCTTTTATGCGGGCTCTGTTCTTATGTGATGAATGTCCGATTGACATCCGAGAAGAGAGGAATGAGACGTCGTTTGATGATAATCCTGGCGGTGTTTCCTATGTATGAACTCGCCTCCGTAGTCCACAGGAAAATATAAAATAAAGTTATAATGCAAGAGATGTTCTTCTTGCTTTCTACTCGAACACACCTCTTGGTCCTAATGGACGTGGATCTAGATGGAGCCGTGCTGCTGTGGGTGTCTAACTCAGCTACTCAAGCTATAGGTTGATACATCGCCATATAAAGGTTAGTGTCTGATGAGACGGATATCGATGAGCTAAACCGGTTGCGGCGCAGGTCATGATTCTTCCTTTCCCCCCTTTTCCCTCCGAAGTAGTGTAAGGTTGATCTACATAGTATTTAAATGATAGGGACAGTAAGATATAATCATCGGGGTATAAACTAGGTACGAAACAACTATAAGCCTCTTAACGTTACTCCTAAAATTGTATAGCTAGGAAATAAGTGGCAAGGACGAGGGATGGGACGACCCCAGTACGTTGTCTATACATATACATATCCTATAACCTATACAGATCACATCTCGGATTGCCTCGCTTTTCGCACCAGACTAGATAAAGAAATTCTCTTGAAGTAATCTTTAAGGGCCACCAACCCCAGTATTTCGCGGTTGTCATCATCTGCCCCCTCGTGGGTCATATAAGGGAGTCAGCGTCTAGGTTACGAGCTTGTTTCCGAACAAAGGCTCTATCGGACTTTGCGTAGAAGCAGCGAGTGCTGAGTACGTGCGGGCGAGTTGCACTCGCCGTCTCGGTTCTCTTTCCCCTCCAAAAACTGGAAGTACCTAGTAGTTGTCGAGGTTCGTGGGGATCTTGCTGAGCACACTCCCCCTTTAGAGACCTCCTCAAAGAGCACCGTAGCGGCACGGCTAGCAAGTCAATGTGATAAGTAACTGTACTTCTTCAAGCCCTTCGAAAGTCGGACAGTCGCGCGTCTCGCCACCTGAATGTAAGTTTAAACATCAAGGTTTAAATGGGCTCATATAAGGACACATTGTGCTCAAGCTTTAAATCGGGGGTTGTCAGGGGTTAAGTCAGACACACGGAACAAGAAAGTTTTTCCATGTGTATATATTCATGGCACATGTAATTGTAGTTCTAGATTCCTCGAACAATGACATCGTGATCATCTAAGTTCTTGTCAGATCCTTAGTGACTGATGGGCTTCGGTGTCATCTATGTAACGAACCAGACAAGGTCTCTCATTGTTGTCCCCTAGTTGTCCCCGTAGCTCTCTGTATCGCTAGTGAAGGTCATCATCCTTTGAAGAGTCTAGTAATCTGACGCTTTAGGTCTCGTGTAATATATTTAGAGGTGCGTTGGAGTGTTTGTAAATGAAGTGATTGGGGGAGTATGAGTGTACTGACGAATATCAAAGTAGGTCCTTCTGGCAATAGTTAGAAGAATGGTATGAAATATTTATCAAATACTCTTAGCAGAGCGCAAACCCTCCGAAACAGTTTCCACTTAACTTTGCATGAAGGGCTTAATAGTTGAACCACGCGGACTAATACACAGGATTCGACGTTTTATACTCGTCGTGACAGCTTACTTGGGAGCAGACGGGCTCGGGGTTCTGCTCGTCAAAACTCTACTATATCTCTCAGTAATGGTGATGAAAGACTGCATATCTCTTATATTGAGACCAGACTGGGGTATTGATGGTACATACACCGTCTAAGCCATCCCGGAATGAGTTTAGAATATAATTATAAAAACAATTTAAAGATGGAGCGAAGCTCTAGAGTCACGAATATCACTGTTAAGGGATATTTGTATTGAATAATCATTATTTCATTACGGATGCGTAGGTATCGTTTACTCGTGTGTTCCCCCCATTAGCGCGGGACCACCCGACAAAACACCCGCAAAATAGTAGAGCGACATTACCCCAATTAGAACTACCATAGGAGAGTCTAGAGAGCCACCCGACGACGTCGACGCTGTTGTAGGCGTCCCACCATTAGAGGTCCCTGAGCCTGACCCCGAACCAGAGCCTGAGTCCGAGTTGGCATCAGACCCGCCAGAATCCGATCCCGAGTTGGATGATGACGACGACGACGACGACGATGAAGAGTCGCCTCCGCCACCAGACCCGGTATTAGATCCGCTCTGCCCTGAAATATCTGCCCCCGTGTCGCTTCCTACGTTGATGTCGTTAATACGATATTACACTAAGGGTCCAGGTAGTGAATTTGAGAAGGCTTACCTAGACTCGCCTTATCCTACCCGCCCAAGAGGGCCGAGATGAGAGCAGTCACGAATTCAGAAACAGCCGAGATGAGCTATAGTAAAAGGCGTCAGCGATTATCGACGATGGGGAAAAGGGCAAGAGGGGCTCTGATAAAAAAGGGGATTGGGTAAGACATACCGGTGCAGCATCCGAGATGAGCGATTGTGTCTGCTTGATGAAGTCGTCTGTCAACAGCGTGTTGGCCTTGCCTAGGAGCGTGCCTATTGTGTCGATGTTGTCGGGCGTAAGCAGCTTGGAGAGAGAGTTGACAAGACCCTCGAGGTCGAGGCCAAGGATGGTCTTGAGGAGTGGCTGGATCTGGTCGACGGTGTCGACCGCGAAGCTGACGAGGCCGCGGGTCTGGTTGGCGAATGGGTCTGCTAGGAGGTCTGCAAGGCCGTGAACAGTTATTTGCGTGTCATCGAAGAATTCCGGTGTCAGAATGCCGGAGAGTGACTTGAGCAAGTCTACTAGATCTCCGAGGGCGGTGGTGAGATCTTGCCGTGGGCCCAGGTTAAGCTCGTCCCGTGTGAGCAGAGGGTGGTGTGTATCCCTCTGCGGACTGGTGAGAGCCGCCACTGGCATGAAGACGGCCACAGCCGTCGTAAAGAAGGTTGAGAAACGCATGGTAAGGTAACGAGTAGATGGGAGCTCAAGAGACACGGAACGATCTCAATCTATAGCAAGTCCACCGCCAAAGTTCAGGATGCAGCTGTCGACTTTAGTGATCGAGGCATATTCCCATGTCGGGCTGGCAGCAAGCGTCGTATTATACTTGCGACGATGCAGAGGAGCTCTGGATGCAGCTATGGCCAGAGCTGCCCCAACGCAGAAGAGCTACCCCTCATAGCAACCCCCCTGGCCCTTCACGAGATGCTTTGTTGATCGCAAATAGTCTTCCCTCATTTCTCTACACCACACTGCCAGACCCCCGCCGCTCCGTTGGTTCACAGTTCATGATCGTGGTTACATCAGGCATCGTAGGTACAAGGAGGAAGTATGGTGTACTTCAAGGGATAAGAGCGCAGGAGCCGGGAGCGAACAAGTGGAGTCAACTGGGTTAGAAAAATCGCACATTCTGGCTGGTCGAGATCCCTGTGACCGCAAGTCAGCCAGCATCGAGCTATTTGCAACTTAGTCTGGCTGAGCGGAGGAGGAACGAAGTCGGCGCGGGCGAGTTTGACGCAGATGGGAAGCCTTGTCGTGATGATCGTGTCAGCATCAAAGGGCGGAAATGAGAGGGGACGTTTCTTGGGTCAAGATCACCATCACCCGTCGACACGAGAAGAGCCTCGCTTGAAAGCCGAATGGCATGTGAAGTGGATGCATTGAGCGAATTTACCGGAATAATTATTAGATATCTGTGTGTAGTAGCAGCGTGTTCTACGGATCATGCTCAAGTGACCTGCAGGATGCTACAAACGCCCGGACATCAGCACGAAAAGAGCAACAGGGGTTGTGTTCCCCGAGCCTCGAGTGGGTGGTTGGCCTCTGACAACCTCACCCTAGGTTGGAGGCTTGGCTTTAGCTACCTACGTGCAAAGAGATCAACAAGTGTGGAGAACCCCGGCTCATGATCTTTGCGGGGCCGCCTACCGAGCCGGGATCATGACGATTCGGAAGACGGCGTGCTAGTAGGGTGAACCATCAATGCGAAGTAACCGGGGGTACGGACGGCTTTGGGAAAGAAAGTCGTCGCTCACTCTTTAACCCTCAGGGGTTAAACTTTATAGCCTGTCACTTTATTTGGTTCTCCACCCCCTGAGTGGTTCGAATTCGAGAAGGTGACTCGCAGCCCAATTCCTACGTTGTGTAAATGGTGGTGAATAGGCAAGGGGTTGTCCGTATAGAGCCCGTCTCCTTCAGGGGTGGCAACCAATCACGTATGTTTGTTTATAAGACAGACAGCATAGCTAATCACCTCACTCGGCCTGAATATTGGCCTTTGACTCAGATTAGTAGAGCTTCAATGCACCACACATTTCATACTATACCTATACCCGACCAACTTCACGAGCCGGGGAGGAGGAGGAGGGGAAGTCAATATCAAGCTCTGAGGTCATTGACCACAAAATGAGGGAGGTGACTCTGCCTCGGCTCCATGAATTCCCAGCTGCATCGTGATCAGAGCTGTCCGAAGTAACCTTTGGTCCCAGTTGTAGAGAGGACCTAACGAAAGATCGTCGACAGTGGTGTCCGCATGAAGACCTCCCTGCAGGGTTGTATCGTGACATATACCTCAATGTGGCGGGAGTAAAAAGGCATAGCGCTCCTACGAGTTCTTAAACTTGTACTTTCGTCAATTCTTGGCACATTCGAAGTTCGTTTAGTTTGAATCGAATAAGAAAATCCTGCCTGGTGCTCGTTTGTTGCTGGCAAACACTTGACGAGGCATATCAAGAGGTTTTCCCTTCGCGATTCGCCCTTGGAAGAAAAGAAAGAAAAAGAAGTTCTATGTAAGATGGCGTTTTTGAAGGCTTTTGTTATTTCGCTCCTGGCAGCAACAGCATTGGCTGTCCAGCCTCATCATCGTCACGATGCCGCAAAGCGAACAGATGCCCCTACTCCGACATCTAGCATAGACTATGCGAAGATCTCAGACCAATTGTAAGTAAAAACAAGCTGAGTAAAATATCGTGAATCAATGATCTCCTAAGCTGACCTATTTGCGATAGGCACTCCTACATTGGACAAATGTCGATACAGCCGATGGCTACTAAGCCGTCAGTGACACTAGGGATTTCTGTCCCGGAAACTCTAAGGGCCGAGATCATCAGTGCTGTTCCGGCCAGCATCATTATTAAACTCGTCAATCCCCAGTATCGCGAGAGTGTAGCTTCAGACTTTGCGGCCGGTAGTACGCCCGGATGGTACCAGGTAAGAAACGGAAGCGTCCCAGAAGGAATCGGAGGACCATAATATCTCATGATTTTGAGTAGTCCCTACCACCAGATGTGAAGACGTTTTTCGAGGGCATGGCCAAAGATATTCGAACCGGATCGGCTGTCTTCACGGTCACATCGACCCCGACCCCCACGGCGACGGCTGAAGGAGGAGACGCCCCAGTGCCAACATCAAGCTCGGATATGGCAATGCCAACTGGTGCAGACAGGGGGGTGATGGCTGGTGTAGTTGGAATGGCTGGTATTTTGGGCATTGCTTTGGTGTTGTAGGGGTTAATAAACGTGAAATATCACCATCTAATCTATGTCGCTAGCGATCTGGTTTGGTAAATAGGATTTGTGATGTATAAAGCAATAGGCAAATAAAGTCTAATGTGATCTTATACTATTGATATGATTTTCACTCTGTATTGGCTTACTATTTCCCCCTTTCTAGCATTTAATTGTTTACGTTATTCTTCTTGGTGCGATTGTCTACAAATATCGATTCCCCCTATTCCTATCTTGCAACCTTAAATAATGATTTAGAACTTGAGTATAAAGTATCTAATTCTTGTCTCTCCAAACCTTGAAGGTTGCAATGGAAAATTCCCCGTAGGACATACATATCTTATAACCATAGTCGGGCAGTTTTGGCTCGTAGGGCAGAGTCGTTAACACCAACACCAAACATGCCAATCGCAAAACACGTAGCACTTAGGTATGATTCAATTTCACTTCTCACCTGAGCATGCATGTAACAGTCAAACCCAGAATACCAACCGCAAAACAAAGCTATCATATATTTAATCAAGATTTATCCTACATATAACGCCATTTGAAACCATTGTTTTTTTTAGGCAAATATCTAAGCACGTATAATAAGCTGCTAAGATAACCCTAGTTACTAGAACTTGCCATCGTGAAGCCTCTATCGGCCGTGGTGGCTAGAAGCTGCGGTCTGCGTATAGCTTAAGCCGCAGAGCATAGGACAGCGGGTGAATGGAGAAATCGAGATCTTCCTACCCCATGTTTTCGTGTAGCCCGGGTAGCTGGGCTGGTTTAAACACGAATCAAGAGTTTTCGAGTACTCTACACTCAGGTCCTGACGATGTTTCCCACTACATACTATCGTAGATTCAAGCCTCGGTCTCTTGCATTTTTGCTGATCAAAGGAAAAGCATGTGAATTGGGGATTGCAGCTCAACAGTTTGGCTCTTTGCGTTTACTATGTAGCTCGCATATGCCGCAACTAAGACAACTCCTCTTTCTGGCGAAGAGAATCCTCACCCCCTGTATGGATCCGTACCTTATGTTTGCTACCTTCAGATCAAAGAGCTGCAGATCGGCTAGGTAGGGGAGGGTTTGGTGGTATAGTCATGTAACATGGCATCGATTATACATACCACGCACTAGTACCCTGTCTAATATGCCAAGGGGGTATAAGCATTGCGGGGTGCGGGTAAGTGAGCTATAGTAGTGTAAACCCGCGATGTGCGATGTGACTTTACATACTAGGTTAAACCCCATGGAAATGCGGAGTTCTGAGGAAGGGGAGAGAATAGAATATTTTTCTGGGGGAATTGCACTGGGTTGAACTAAATGACCAGACTAGATTGGACTATAGTAGTAAAATTTGGCGATCTACAAAACAGAGATCTTGTTTTCAAATTCACTCGGGGGTTTAGAACAATCTGCTGTGTCGTTGTCTCGACCGTGATGTCTTGCGTGTAATAGGTAGCATGGCATCGGGTGCTGTGATGAGGACAAAGCGTTTTACATGCTGTCTAAGAAAAATATCCGGCGTACAAATCAAAGGTTTCTACCACATGTATTTCGTAAAATGCGGCCATGGTAACATGGGCCAGCAGCTTCAATAGCAACCTGGTCCAATGTACCGGTCAATCGTCACAGGGTGATCCTGCATGGCATCGGGCTCTTTAACATCCAGGGTACTTTGATATAGGTGGATTGAAAAGAATGTCAGTGACCGAGAACCAGCACCCAATCGACAGATGATCATACGTGATGTCAACAGAAACTATCTGATCTCGTCACACGCGTCTCGGAGCCTCAAGCAGAATGCCGATATATGATCTGATAGTTCTGCCGAGCGATATAGCCAGGTAGGTGTAGATAGGTAAATGGGTACCAAAGCGGCAGATACTACTTGGCGATGCACATCATTTCTTGGGATTTGTTTTGATAGTACGGATTAGTAGTTGAAGAGAGTGAAAACAAGCATCTTCCTGGGTGGATAATTGGCGAGAAATTCTAGTAGAGAATGGCCAATAATATGCCACCAAGCTCTCTTCAATCGATGTTACTCTGACATCCAATATTGGCCAGGCTGGATTGAACAAAGGTGTGGGGGGGGGGGGGGGGGGGGCCGGGGGGCGGGGGCGGGGGGGGGGGGGGGGGGCGGGGGGGGGGGAG
>MU394095.1:0-55951 GCA_022578605.1 Camillea tinctor
TATTATTATTATTATTATTATTATTATTATTATTATTATTATTATTATTATTATTATTATTATTATTATTATTATTATTATTATTATTATTATATAACATTATAAATTTACTTTTTAATATACAACCTTTCTACCATTAAAGGTACCACAATGCAACATAAACTACTATATGACAAAAGTGGTTATTGGCTCGGCACAGAAGAGCTATTTACTTCTTCCAGCTTTCGTTCCGTGCCTTAAGGCACAGCCGCTTTTGACATTTTGACCGGCACCCACGGTACGAAAAAAAAAGGTTTCCATCTTTATCGCGACGCATGATACCCAAGATTCGCCGCATCTTACACCCAGACAACTCGATAACCTCGCTGCATATTCAGGAACCCTGCTTATATACGTGGTCAAATATTATGTATACGTAGCCAATCAAGGTTGAATATATTATTCATTTTGAGTATCTACTACGTAACCGTACCGCTGTTTAAATGTTGACAAGATGGATTAAACATTACTCTACAATATGTGATGTATTCAATGTGCAAGGCCTTCTATATTTGTATAAAAATAAGCATGTGAGGTTTTATATACACTGTATACATATAGTTTCCTCGTAACACATTCATAACTAGGTTCCTTTGAATATTTTGATCTATATGTGTCATTGGGAGGTTTACTAACAAAGGACTAGTATAAGAGAGTTAGCAATGGATAGATACTTAGCTCTCCAGCAGAGGAAGGGCAGGTATATCTCCTTGCATACACGGGGAAGAGTATAGGTTACATGGGAAAGAGCCCGGGCTAGGCCTAGGCCTCCATGGCGTGATATGCTGATTTAACAACCCATATTTCATGACTGAGAGAAGCTGAGGAATTATTCTATATAATAGACATCATACGCTACGTAGTTTCTAGCTGTTTAACAATTACTATGCAAGTCAACCACTATGGAAGCCCGGAGTATCCATGGTCAAGCTTTGCATGAATGCCTCATCCACGAGGTCATTGCAAAGCATTTCCAAGCTCGCCCAGATGCAGAAGCTGTCTGTTCTGCCGACGGACAGTCACTTTCATATGCCCAACTTGACCATGCTTCAGCTAAACTGGCTCATTTATTAAACTCGCAGGGTGTTGAGCCAGAAATCATTGTGCCTTTGTGCTTTGATAAGTCAATATGGACTGGTAGGAGAAAGTGTTTCAGTGCAACTTGATATATATACTGATGGAACTTATAGTTGTTGCTATCCTTGCTGTCCTGCGTGCGGGTGGTGCATTTGTGCTTCTTGACCCTGCACATCCCGATGACCGTTTGAGACGCATCATCCTCAACTCAAATGCAGGGCTTGTAATTGTCTCATCGCATTTTCGACTACGTTTTGAAGGACTAGTAGCTCGAGTCTTTTCATTGAGCTCAGACTTTATATCCCAGTTGCCTCACCATGATGGTCCACCGCTGAAGCCTGTGATGCCACATAATTTGGCGTACATCGTCTACACTAGTGGTAGCACAGGTACTCCTAAAGCATCGTGCATCGAACATGGCTCATTTTGTGCTGGTGCACTTGGCCATGTTTCTATGATGCATATCAACTCCACCTCACGATTCGTTCAATTTGCTTCCTACAACTTCGACGCGTCAATCGTGGAGATGCTGTCAACCCTTGTAGTCGGAGGGACGATTTGTATTGTGGACGATATTGCTCGACTTGATAGTGTTGCTTTTGGGGTAGCAATCAAAAATATGCGGGCCTCTGTGGCATTACTCACAGCGAGTTTTATCAATGCCTTAGATGAGCAAGCACTAGAAGGGTTGACTACATTGATACAAGGAGGGGAGGCGTTACCAAGATCTATAGTGGAGAAGTGGGCGCCGAAACTTCAACTCATGAATGCTTATGGTCAAGTTGTGAGTATTCAAGGTTGACTGTGAGGAGCTTTTACATGTTACTAATGACCTTTACGTAGGAAGCTTCTGTCGTTTCTACATGTACTACAACATTAAGCCTGGAATCGGACTGCCGAGATATTGGTAAACCTGTAATAGGACGGTGCTGGGTTATCGATCCGGATGACCCAAGTATCCTACTATCCCCTGGAAAAATTGGCGAGCTGCTCGTCGAGGGTCCACATGTCGGACGAGGTTATTTGGGGCAACCAGAAAAGACAGTTGCATCTTTTATCAGAAGACCTATTTGGCATGAAGACCTATTTCCCGAAGAACAAGATCCTCGTGCTTTGCGATTCTATCGAACGGGTGACTTGGTCATCCAAGAGAAAGATGGCAACTTTACCTTTCACGGCAGAAAGGATGAACAAGTCAAACTTAACGGGCAACGCATCGAGCTTGGCGAAATAGAGCATCAATTCAAGTGTGCCTTACAGCCGCCGCGTGATATCGCGGTTGAATTGGTCAAGACAAGGACTGGAAATAAAGTTCTAATAGCCTTTGTTTCGATGGGCACTGCCTACACTGGTGATGAGGAAACCGCTCAAAAATTGCTTGACTGTGAGATAGCGACTTCTGAGAAAAAGGTGCGACAAGCATTGCCGTATTTTATGATTCCGGCATCCTATTTCGCAGTTGAATGCATCCCAATGTCTCTCAACGGGAAGGTCGATCGCAAGAAACTTCGAGCTTGGGGTGAAGCCCGCTTGCAAAAAGTAAAGAGTAGATTGGGTGTTTCTTCTGAAGATAGTGGTTGGAATGACGCCGAAAAAACATTAAGGAAAATTTGGTCCCGTGTCTTAAACGTTTCCGAAGAGGATGTAAGCAAGGCTTGTGTCTTTCAGTCTCTCGGTGGCGATTCGATTACTGCTATGCAAGTTGTCTCTCAGGCCTCATCTAACGGTCTTTGGATGACGGTTCAGGATATCATGCAGAAGAAGACCATTGCGAGAATAGCACTTGAGGCGGCAAAGAACGTTGGGTACAACAGTGGTCAAAGCATCCAAGGGGATTTAGACGAGGTCGAGGTCAATATGCCATTCAAGCTGGCTCCGGTACAAAAGCTCTTCTTCCAGCTATCACCCAACGGAGAAAATCACGACAATATAAGCTTCCTATTTCGCTTGAAGAGACCGGTTTCCCAGGGCATGCTAAATGAGGCATTAGAAGCCGTAGTGAGGCGTCATCCTATGCTTAAGGCTCGGTTTTTTGAGATGAAACGCGGTCACTGGCTTCAGTACATTTCAGACGATATCCAAGGTTCATTTCATGGATCTAGTCATGTGGTCGATAATATGTCACAGTTGAAGCTGGAGATAGCAAAACTCCAGAGAACCTTGGACATCAGAGATGGGCCACTTTTGCGTGGAGACCTCATCTCCATAGCAGAATCCTCTGAAATGTTCCTATTTTTGTGCGCACATCATCTCGTCACTGACTTCTTCTCGTTGCGTGTCGTTCTCCACTGCCTGGAACAGCATCTGCAGGCACCGTCAACATATCCTCCAGAGACCATCTCTTTCCAGAAATGGTGTTATGAACAGGAAATGTTCTTTCGAACCCCCCCAGCTAAAAACTTGACATGCGTTGTGCCTGAGCCGGACCTGGAGTTCTGGGGAATGAAAGACCGACAAAACTTATACGGGGACTCAATCACTGAAAGTCTTTTACTTGATTTCGAACTTTCTGCGACACTACTAGCAAGGGCAACTAATACACCACTGGGAACTGAATTTGTGGACGCGCTTCTCTCAGGGGTGATTCATGCTTTCAAGCAGATTTTCTTCGACAGACATCTTCCGGTCTTTTACGTCGAGGGACACGGCCGGGAGCCATTCTGGGACAATTCAATTGATCTGTCGTTGACAGTTGGTTGGTTCACCACCATTGCACCAATTATACTTGGAGACGACCAAGCAAATGATCCAGCAATGGCAATGCGGGCTGTGAAAGATTCGCGTACGGCCCTTGTTGGCAGGGGCCTTGGTCACTTTGCGTCACAACACTATCAGAAGGGTCATAGAACCGAGCCACCAAGTTCCATGGAAATTATCTTCAACTATGCTGGCATATTCCAGCAATTTGAGAAAGAAGATGCTTTATTACAGCAAGTCCCAGGATTCAACATCATGAACATGGACGCATTTGGTGAAAACTTGCCTCGTTGGGGTCTCGTTGAGATCTTGGGAAATGTAGTAAATGGTTGTATCCAACTATCTTTCACTTTCAACAAAAATATGCGACACCAGGACCGAATTCGCCTTTGGATGCAAGAGTGTAGACACAGCTTTAATGCTATGGCAACTCAACTGACACAGACATGTCTCGGCTTCCCCTTACTCGGTGCATCGGCGGAACAAATGTCGAACCTTGAGGTGAACGTTCTTCCCAGTTTACGTATTGACTTGGAGGAAGTTGAGGATATATACCCTTGCTCTCCAATGCAACACGGAATGCTTCTAAGCCAGATAGGTGGGAGAGCAACGTACACTTCTGAATTATTCTTCGAGATTACCTCGAAGGCAGAGGAAATCAACATCAACCACCTGGAAAGGGTCTGGACAAGTTTAATCAACCGCCACGCAGCTTTCCGTACGGTTTTTGTTGAGAGTGTACGTAGAGATGGTTCATTTGATCAAATTGTATTGCGAAAGATCCAACCTTCAGTCTCACGACTACTAAAGAACATCGAGGAACAGCCTACTTGGAAGTGGGTAGCGGGTCAACCGGAGCATCATCTATGGATCTGTCAGATCTCACCCAGACGAATAGATTTACGGCTAGACATTAGTCACGTCTTGATTGATGGCAGCTCGATATCGACTCTCAAACATGACCTTCAAAGAGGCTATGATAATATCGAAGTTCTAGACAGTATGCCTCGCCCACTTTACAGCGAGTATATCAAAAGACTTGCAGGTCTTTCGCATGAAATTTCCGTCGACTACTGGAAGCAGTATCTTTCTAACATAGAGCCGTGCCAATTCCCACAATCAAGCAATAGCCAAGAGAGTCGTCTCATGTTCGCTGACATACCTTGTATAAATTATGAGAAGATGTTGGGATTTTGCAGAAGCCACGGTATTACACTTTCTGACCTGCTGAAAACGACATGGGCCTTCGTCTTGAACTGTTATACTGGCTGCGAGAACCCCGTCTTTGGATATCTGAGCAGCAATAGGACAGAAGATGACGATGGCGCTATTGGGGTCTACACTAATATTCAGCTATGTGCAGTAAAAATGACACCGACTACTACCGTCTCAGATATAATTACCAAAGTCCAGTCTGATGGCATTGACCAAATGAAGCACAGAGAGTGCCCTCTTGTAGATGTGATGCACGCGATGGACAATGTATCAAGAGAGGGGCTTTGCAATACTGCCATGTCGCTTCAAAAGATGCCTGCTGTGGATAAGAACAGTAGTATATCCATTTCTATTGGGCGTGAGAAGGATTTGAGTGAGGTCAGTTTTTGCCCGTCATTAGGACAGGCTTCCCCCTTATTCTAATAACTCCCGACTAACATCTACCCATCAGTTCGATTTAACATTTATCGGTCATGTCTCTGATAAAAGCATAAAGCTATCTGTAGAGTACTGGACATCAAAATTGTCTACAGACCAAGCTCAGCGTGTTGCCGCCACGGTGTCAAAACTAATTGATAGTATCCTTGGTAACCCCAATTTGAGTATTTGTGAGCTAGACATACTCAGCAGTCAAGACTTGAACAGTCTCCTTCAATGGAGTGAAAGACTCCCTGCAGACTTTGTGGTTAATGAGTGTATACACGAAATAATTGAGAAAGTTGCGCAGGAACACCCAGAACACATTGCTGTGCGAGCGTGGGACGGTATGGTGACCTATGGCCAATTAAACCATCTGTCCACCAAACTTGCATGTCATTTGAGGGAAGACCGAGGCTCAGGTCCAGAAAAAATAGTCCCTGTTTACATGGAGAAGTCCGTTTGGGCCATTGTTGCTATGCTCGCAGTACTAAAGGCTGGAGCTGCGTTCACGCCTCTCAGTCCGGATGCCCCCCTCGACCACATTCTCACATTACTCGACAAGATCTCAGCAAATTATGTGATCACTTCCCCCAGGCTATTCGGCAAGCTAAAAAACTATACAACTCAAATTATAGTTTCTCGGGAGTTCATGAACAATCTAACTGTCTCCAATGACCAACGGAATACTGCAACACCCGCTAATCTTGCTTATGTTCTCTTCACATCAGGCTCGACCGGGCATCCCAAAGGCGTCATGGTACAACATTCTCAGTTTCTTTCAAGCTCCATTAGTTACTCTCCGATCCTTGGGCTCGATTCAACCTCAAGAGTCCTTCAATTCTCAGCATACACATTCGATATGAGCATCCTAGAGATCTGGAGCACGCTCACTTCAGGTGGATGTGTATGCCAGATGTCAGAAGAGCAACGAAAAAATGACATAGTCGGTGCCATCAAGAGCTTTGGTGTTAATACATTGACATTGACACCAACAGTTCTCGGTCTCATAGACCCACAAGATGTGCCAAACATGCGTACTGTTGCAATTGGCGGTGAGGTTATTCCAGAGAGCGTGGTGCTAACCTGGGCTCCTGTCACGAATCTGATTGAGATATACGGCCCGACTGAGACGGCCGTCTTAGCAACCGCTCGCACGGGCCTTAAAGTTGATTCGGATCGACTCTGTATCGGGGAAAGCTTCTGCTGCAACGCATTTGTTGTAGATACTGGGACTGAGAGGCTCGTGCCAGTAGGTGCTGTCGGGGAGTTGTGGCTCGAGGGTCCAAGTGTTACAAGAGGATACCTAAACGACGAAGCGCAAACAGCAAAAGCTTTTGTATGGCGACAGAACTGGCTCAAGCCAAACGTCAAAAGCCGTTTTTATCGAACGGGTGATCTTGTCCGAAACAATGAAGACGGAAGCCTGAATTTCTATGACAGAAAGGACAGACAGGTTAAAATTCGAGGACAACGTTTTGAGTTATCTGAGCTAGAGCATCAAGCTGCGTCGCTGCTAGGAATTAAAGCAACCTCAGTAGCAGCAGAAATGGTCAACTCGAAGCTTGTCTTATTGATAGAAGCACAAGATGCTACACCTGAGCAAGTTCAAGTCAGCCTGGCAATGCTTGAAAAACAGCTCCCGAAAAAGCTTTCAGTCGCTATGAATTCTCCAATACTTATTCCTGTCTCTAATCGGTTTCCGCACACATCATCGGGAAAGCTAGACCGCAAATGGTTGCGTGCCAAAGCAACTGAATTTGTCGGTGTGGACGGGTCATGGCCTGTTAATCAACACACTTCGAATACTTGGATATCAAAGACACAGGAGAGGTTACACTTCCTGCTTGCCAGAGTTCTAGGTATTCAAAGTTCTCAGATACAGCCTCATGACAACTTTTTCCATCTAGGTGGAGATTCGTATCTTGCTATGCAGCTTGTTGTAGCTGCCAGGGACGAGGGATTCCAATTGTCTGTTGCTTCAATTTTAAGGAACCCAATCCTAGCAGACCTAGTGGAAACAATGGAATGTAACATCAAGCATAACGACGAAATCGAAATATCCCCCTTCGCGCTTGTGGCAAACCTTGACGTCAACAAATTAAAGAAAGAAGCCATCGTAGCGTGCTTTCTCCCTTCAGTTGACGATATCGAAGATATTTACCCTGTGACACCGATGCAGGAAGCACTCATCGTCGAGTCTCTTAAAAGTCCCACCGCATACATCGGTCAACATATAATAGAGTTTCCTGCCAGCCCTACTACCTGGGAACCGGACAGGATCCGTGATGTCTGGAAGTCATGCATGGAGGAGAATCCGATCCTACGCACAAGGGTTTTCCAGACTTTAACAACTCACCCACCACGCACTTTACAAGTCGTATTGCGGGAAAGCAAAGTTGAGCTAGGATTTGCAAATGGGCTGGACGACTATCTCAGGATATCTAATGAAACATGGACCGTAGGTTATGGAAGAAGCTTGAGCCATGTGACCATCGTTATTGACCACGGTAAAACTTATCTCGTTTGGACCGTTCATCATTGCTTGTACGATGCGATATCTTTGAAATTGCTGTTAGAAAGGCTCAACAACATCTCTATTTCGAGCAAACAGACTGCACGAGTCCCATTCTACAAGTACGTTGAGTATACAGAGATGCTCAAGGAGTCTGATATCCCGACCCAGTTCTGGAGAACTTATCTTGCAAATTATACGAAAACAACATTTCCTCGAATACAGAGAAACAGTATAGGCTCCCAGAAAGTATGCGAGGAATTTCGCTTGGACAAAAATCTCAAGGGCAATTCCTCAAACATTACACCAGCTACAACCCTGTATGTCGCATGGGGACTTTTAATATCCGCCTACAACGGTCTGGCAACAGATGTGGTTTTTGGATCCGTTATGAGTGGAAGAAGCTCTCCACTTAAAGGGGTTGAAGATATTATTGGTCCTACAATCGTTGCCCTGCCTCTAAGGGTTAAGTTTGAGCGTACCACACGAATCCAAGACCTGCTTACCCGAGTCCAAGAACAGTCCGTGGCCATGATTCCACACCAAGCGCTGGGTTTGCAAAACATCCAAAGCATTAACTCAGATACCTTACGAGCCTGCTCATTCAGTACCCTTTTTGTTGTTCAGCAAACACAACCGGCAGATTTACCGCTTAAGTCCACATCTCAAGCTACAAATATCAGCAGTTCATACTACTATGCCATCAATACTGTTTGCTCTTTACTTAGTGACAGAGCCGTGGCTATGAGCGTGGTCTACGACACAGTTGTGTTGGATTCATCCGAAATTCATCAAATGATGCAACAATTTGACAAGATCCTTGGACAAATCTCAGATAGCAGAAACGGCTCTCGCACAGTAGAAGACTTGATAAAGCCAATCGTCAAACTGGCGCCCGAACAACCAATCGATGGACCTTTACTGGGTGATATAGCACCAAAAAAATCCTCTACTGAAATGCAGCGTCACCTTAAAATGCTTTGGGCTGAGTGTCTTGGAATTCATCAATCTAGTGAAGTAGACATAGACGATAACTTTTTGAAGCTGGGGGGAAACTCAATCACAGCAATGCAGTTATCTGGCATCGCGAGACGGGAGGGATTTTCTCTGCAGGTAGTCGACATCCTTCAAAGGCCAATATTCTGCGAGATGGCATCATATATGACCATTATGGACCCACAGACCGGAAATGCAGAAGTTCCCGTGTTCTCACTTTTAGCAGATGGTCCTTCTCTAAACCATTACCTCGAAATGGCTGCTTCAGATGCTCGGATACAAATTGACGACATTGAAGATATGTATCCATGCACACCGCTGCAAGAGGGTCTAATGGCATCGTCCAGCAAACGGGCGGGATCGTATGTCATGCAACTAGTATTCGATCTACAGCCACGGGACCTTGGCAAATTCAAAATAGCCTGGGAGACTATTGTGAGACATTATGATATACTTCGCACAAGAATCGTGGATCTTGGTGAAGCAGGGTTATGCCAAATGGTTCTGAAGCCCAGCAAAATGGCGGTTGTTTGGCGTTCATCTATAGATCTAGATGAATACGTAACCAAGGATCTACAGAGCCCTATGGGCTTGGGGGATCCGCTAGTTCGTTACGCCATTATCACGGCAGCAGAAGGCATACGGTTCGTATGGACAGCTCATCATGCTGTGTATGATAGAACTACGGTTGCAATCATCTCTACCGCCCTAAACAGGGCTTTGTCGGGAGCTCTTATTCAGCAGCCACCTCGCTTTACCCGACTTATTGAGTATTTAAAAACTCGTGACACCGTGGGGTCAAATAAATTTTGGGAGTTGTACTTGGCTGGAGTGAAACCTGTTCCGTTCCCACTCCCCCAGAACCTCGACGACAAGCCCCGCGCAGATCAAGTGATCAGCCGCACCATCTTATTTGACAAGAAACCATCGAGGTTTACCATTTCGACGATTCTTCAGGCTTCTTGGGCTCTGGTTCTCGCGCACCATTCTAACTGTAACGATGTCGTATTCGGCTTGACACAGTCAGGCCGTCTGATCCCTGTACGTGAAGTCGACAAGATTCCGGGCCCGATGGTCGTTACAGTGCCCGTCCGCATCAAGTTGGACAACCAGAAAACTTTACTTGCACTCCTTGAAGATGTTCAAAGTTCTAACACGGCGTCTATCCCATTCTATCACCATGGCTTACAGAATATCAGCTGCATTAGCGATAGTGCTAAGCAAGCCTGTGACTTCCGGACTCTACTGTCCATATACCCCAAGCAGTATAATTCCGAAACAGAATTTGATCTTCTAGAAGGTCAGATTCCCAGCAATAGCACCGCAAGTTTCCACTCCTTCCCTCTACTTATTGATTGCGAGTTTTCTCCGTCATCCATCTGCCTTATTTGCACCTATGATCTCCAGTTCATCGGGACACACCAGGTCCAATATATTCTCCAGCAGTGGGATAGTGTCATACAACAGCTTATTACGATTGAAAATGGGGCTCAACTCGCTGTATCGGACATTAGTTTGTTGGGATCTAAAGACTTCTCTTTGCTAGAAAGATGGGCTACTAGCCCCCCAACACTTCAACGCTTCAAAAACGCGAGTTCTGTTTGGATTATCGATTCTCAGGACCGCAATCAATTAGCTCCGATTGGTGCAGTTGGGGAAGTTGTCCTGGGGCAGAAGAAAGATATACTTGCTACCGCCGAATCTCCTGCAAAACAACTAGCGTGGTGTCAAAACATTGACAAAGCGCCATTGCGATTATTTTACACAGGGAAACTCGCCCGTTTTGTTAGCCATGGATCACTAGAAGTCGTTGGTGAAGTGAACGATATACTAGCTCCGCAATGGGGCCAGTATATCGTGTATGGTGCTCAACGATTAATTCGCCAAGCTTTGCGAGAAAGGGGTGCCGCCGCTCAGGCTATCAAACTCGTCAACCATCCTACAGATGAAACCCTTGTTGGAATCGTGGAGGTGGAACATGGCCATAGGGAAGATGAAGGTTATCAGAAGCTCCTAGAAGCGGCTTTCGCCGCTATAGGGGATAGCCTTCATAGTGCGCTTCCATCTTTTATTGTTCCGAGAAAGCTTATCCTTCGATCTCTATTCTCCCAGGAACCACTAACAAACAATATTCTCCGGCAGCAGGGCTATTCTAGCGTTTCATTGTCATCTGGTACTCCCATGGTAAAACCCTCGGATAGAGGGATCATCTCGCCAGTAGGCAACCGAATGGAAGAGTTATCACAGACAATTCAAGTTCTGCTGTCTCTATGCCAGAATATTCTAGGTCTCAAGACTGTCGATGCCCAGAAGAGTTTTATTAGCCTTGGAGGTGACTCCCTTTACGCTATGAAGCTTGTTACAGCAGCTCGCCGACGTGGCATAAGTATTACAGTGAAAAGTATTTTTGACAGCCCTAACATCGCGGATCTTGCGAAAGTTGCGATACTATCTGGATTTGATCAGCCATCAACTGAGAGCATTGGGCCTTTTTCAACGCTGGGTGAGAATGCTCATGACATAATAAACGAGGCAGCGTGTGCCTGTGATGTCGGTCCTGGGATAATAGAGGATATATACCCTTGTACAGCTATGCAAGAGGGCCTCATGGCCTTGTCAAGCATCGAGCAAGGTGCTTACATCGCCGAATATATTATTCGGGTCCCTAGCAATAAAAATTCACAATCAGCTTGGCAGCAACTCGTGGCTCTTACACCGATCCTTCGCACCAGGATTGTGCAAATAAACCGATGCGGGAGCTTTCAGGTTGTGCTGAGAGAAGGGGCTAACATTACAGTTGGAAAGGGCTTGGACGAGTTCTTTTTTATCGCTCGGCGTGAGAAGATGTCCCACGGTAAAAAACTCGTACATGCAGGATTCATACATGAGGGCTCGAATTCTTACCTAGCCATACTAATCCATCACGCTATATTCGATGGCTGGGCGTGGAACATTATCATGCGGAATCTACAGCAGCTCTATATGGGGGAGATTCTGGCTCCATCACCACAATATTGTAGCTTTGTCAACTACACTTTACACAATCTACCTGTGGAGTCCACAGAGTCATTTTGGCGGTCCTACCTTGACAAAGCCGAGAATATATCATTCCCTCCTATGTCAACCCACAGTCTGCTGCAGCCTCAGCTTGATACTCACAAGTCTCGGAGGTTCGATTCCATCGGTGGAGATTCATCTGGGTATACAATAACCTCGATGATTCAAACAGCCTGGGCCCTGTTGATAGGCCGCTATAGCAGCTCGAAGGATGTCACCATTGGCGTGACTCTTTCTGGGAGGACAGTGCCAGTACACGGTATTGAAGATATGATCGGCCCAACGCTCACAACGATCCCCATGCGGTTCAGAATCGGCGGAGCCAAACGAGTAGTGGAGCTTCTCCAGAACGCTCAGGATATGAATGTACATCCAGCCCAGCACTTTGGACTGCAACGCATCAGACAACTCGGCCCGGGAGCTCAAGCAGCATGTAACTTCGCCAATCTGCTTGTAGTTCAGCCAGCCAATGAAGATGAAACTGGTGAAGCTAACATGTTCCAGCTGATGGGTGATTCTAAGCTCGGCTCCGCATACACCGGCTACAGTATCGCATTGCTTTGTCAGCTTCTTCCCGGAGGTGGAGTCAGTGGTAGTATTTTCTTTGACTCGCGAATGCTAGAAAAAGGCCAGGCCACCCGTCTTCTGGGGCAGATGAACTGTCTTTTAAAGCAGATATCATCTCAACCTAATCTAGAAATCAGCCAGCTGGAATATGTCAGTATTGAGGATAAGACCGAAATCTCAATATCTATGCGGTCAGACTTGCGGCTGAACCCTGTTTCCTGTTTGCACGAGATTATGGAATTTCATGCCCAAAACCAACCCAGTGCCTTGGCCGTTTCCTCTTGGGATGGAAATTTTACATATCAAGTGCTTGATCGGTTGGCATCACAGCTTGCGCACCATCTTACAGAAAGTTTATATGTTGAAAAGGGGGATGCAGTGCCGCTAGTGAGTAATTTCGAGAGTTATCTATCCCCCTTTTTAGCCTGTCTCGAGAGTTAAAATTGCCTATCTACGCGTATGCCTATCGCGGCCAAGCGTATTAGTTCTGACTCCCGAGACACGATATGAAGAGTAAAAAGAAGTTACCCAATATGACTATTACTAATCCTCAATATTATAGTGCTTTCACAAATCAAAATGGACCCAAGTCGCCATGTTGGGTGTCCTCAAAGCAGGGGCTTGCTTTGTTTTGCTAGACCCAGCGTATCCGATTGATCGTTTGCAAAGTATTTGTCGCAAGGTGAATGCTTCAGTCGCACTCGTCTCTACTGGTTTAGATAGACGCCTTTCTGAGGTCGTTCGCACTAGCTTCGTCCTCGATCACGGCTTTAAGACAACTGTCCCCCTTATCAGACGGCCCATTTTGTCAGATCCGAACCAACCTGCCTACATAACTACTACATCAGGAACAACAGGGACCCCCAAAGCCTGTGTTATTTCACACTCTTCTATAGTACGCAGTGCACTCTCCTTGTCAGAAGTCGCAGAAATCTCTTCTGCCACTCGGGCTATGCAATTTGCATCCTACAGTTTCGATGTCTGCATCATTGAAACCCTCATGATATGGGTTGCTGGCGGTTGTACATGTGTCCTATCGGAAACAGAGCGCAAGGACGATATTGCAGGTGCTCTCACCAGACTCTCTTGTAACTGGGCAGCAATGACTCCATCACTCGCCAGGCTTCTCTCTCCCGAACTGATTCCAAAAATGAAGACGTTTCTCATTGGCGGTGAGGCCATAACCACCGATATTCTCGAAACATGGGCAGGAAATGTCAATCTTTTCCAGGGTTATGGACCATGCGAATGTACCCCAGTAGCATTCGTATCTACGACACCGATGGATATCGAAACAGATCCACATGACATTGGAATTCCTCTACCTGGAGTCATTAGCTGGGTCGTTGATCCAGATAACCGTGGGGCACTAGCACCTCTAGGCGCGGTGGGAGAATTAGTGATCGAAGGTCCGACAGTAGGGAATGGCTACATTGACGACATTGAAAGAACGAATGATACGTTTATCACGGATGCTCCAGTATGGAGGCATGAGTTTCCAGGCGTCTGCCAAAGGATGTATATGACGGGGGATCTCGTGCGATGGAGTAATCAAGGAACGTTATTATTCGTGGGAAGAAAAGATACACAGGTTAAGTTACATGGGCAGAGACTTGAGCTGGCGGATATCGAACATCATCTAAAGGCAGCTATGGCAAAACCATGCGACTTAGCTGTTGAGCTAATCACTAGCAAGAATAATATCGGAACCCCTGTCATAGCCGCCTTCATTACCGTTGGTGATAGTACAGACGTGGGTGGTGGTAACACCAAGGGTCAGCCACTCGCTTTATCCGAGGAGATCAATAAGAAGCTAGCGGAGGCTCTTGGAAATGCTAAGCAACAGCTTGCGCACACGCTCCCATCGTATATGATCCCGCGCATTTTCATCCCAGTCCAGTCACTTCCCCTCAGCATCGCGGGCAAGGTAGATCGCAAACTATTACGCTCCATAGGGGCCGCAGCGAAAGCTTCATACCTCGAATCCACGAAAAGAAGCAATACCTATCTACCAGAAACCGATATTGAGCATACCCTGAAGGATTTATGGATGAAAATACTCAACGTCACGTCTGACATGGTTCATCCAGAAGCGGACTTCTTTAGTCTTAAGGGTGATTCTCTGCTCGCAATGCGTCTAGCAGCCCAAGCCAGGGAATCTGGCGTCGAGTTGCAGACCGCAGAAATTGTACGAAACCCTACGTTCATGGGCATGGTATCTAAATGCAAACCGCTAAACAAAATCCGGACCATCTCCGAGTGCAAACCGTTCTTATCCCTTCCCGACGACGTCAATGTCGACTTATTACTTCAAAATACAATTGGTGTCCCCCGAAGTGATGTCGAGGATATCATAGAGGCTACTTCTCTACAAAGGATGATGACGGCAGTCTCATTGTTTCCGTCCCAAGAAACAGTGAATCACTTGTGGTTGGACTTTGAGATTCCGGTTGACGTTTGCCGTCTTAGACAGGCCTGTGTGACTATTGTCAATCACCACCCGATTCTGCGAACCGTATTTGGTAGGTAATTTTGGCAGTCTTTGATTTCCCCTTTTAACTCCTCTCGGGAGTCAAACTTGCTCAATAGGGCTAGGTGTATGAATTCTGACTCCCGGGACTTACAAGCAAAAGCAAAAAATTCTATCCTATATAGCAAATACTAACCCTTTATATTACAGTGCCTTACGAGGAAAGACTATTACAGGTCATCTATCGCACTCGCGTCCCTGATTTCAGCGAAATCTACGAGGCCGGTAACATCAGTGATGCCACCACCAGTATTATCGAGAACAGTAAATTACAGCCCAAGGCAATTGGTGAAAACGGTGTACGCTTTAATGTTATTCGCGGTTATAACAGTAGAGCCAAAAAGTCCGTCCGCCTCATTATGCGCATTCCTCACAGTCTGTATGATGGCATCAGCCTACCAATTATCTTAGACCATCTCCGTCTAGCTTACTCTGGGCTTGAACTTCCTACCTCTCCTAGCTTCAGTGCTTACCTCGCGGCTTTGCGTCATCTCCAGACAAATTCTCCGACTGCTGAAGCATTTTGGAAGCAGACCTTACTGGGCTCTAGTATCACTCCAGTCTCCGTCTCTAGCAAGGCCACATTACCACACGCAACTAGATTGCATGGATACCTCCTTGAATACATTCGCATTCCCGAGGCTAAATTTCGGTTTGAAACCATTCTGCACACCGCTTGGGCTCTCGTACTCGCGTCCTTCACCAGACAAAAGGATGTCGTGTTTGGAAGAATTGTGGCAAATCGGTCTGTACCAATACCGAACGCTAGCTCAATTGTTGGACCATGTTTCAATATGATACCTATGCGCATTTCGACTGCCTACGATCAAACTTGTGAACGACTGCTCAGAAAGGTTGAGCAACAGCAACGAGAGTCCATCTCCCACGAGTATCTCGAACTTGAGCACATTGTACAGCACTGCACAAATTGGCCAAGAGATATTCGATTCGGATCAGTGGTAGTGTATAACGACTTTGAAGCTGCTAAGGCCTTTGAGGAAGGCGAAATTTCCATGTCTAATGAAGCTAGGTGCAAGATTGGATTCGCCACAATGCCCCCGGACATAGCAGACATACTCGTTACGGCTGTTCCTGATTTGCAGGAGGGTAGGGTGAGGATAGACATTGCTTTTAGCGAGGAAGATGCGGAGCCGGAATTGGTAAAGAAAATGCTACAATCTTTGTGTCGAATCGTGGGACAGCTATACATAACGGGTGTTCAAGCAGATTGCGTAGGTATGCTGTTGGATACACTCTAAGGACTACTCGGCACTTACATTCTTGATGATGCTGTACACTATAGCACTATAGATGAAAAACTGGTTGCTACCTATTAATACACATTGCTGATATAGTCTCACAAAGTGATATGTCCTCGTGTTTACCAAAAATTACGGCAAACAAAAACGAGTATTATTGCCTTCCATTTAGGAACGGGGTTTGTTGAACCCCCCGGGGGGGCTACGCGTGCGTTTTCAGCAGCGGCGACAGCCCGCTAACAACAGGTATATGTAGTTAGGTTGGTGCTTGCCAACATAATCCGTGCTTTATTTTCTTAATAACAATGAGATTCTATCGCTTTGGTTGAAAGCACTCAAAAACGCTTATATCATATAGCATACCGGGACTTACTTTCCTATTCTGAACGTGTCGTGTATGAAGGTATTCCCAGGAGCTTGGGTACACATGAAGAGTGATCACGTGATTTTGGCAACCAGGAGCCAGAACTCAACTATCTTGTGTACTCTATATAAAGGACCTCGTTCTTTTTCTCTCCCTCACACCCACTCTAACGAGCCCTATTTCTAAACAGAAAGCATCGGATCTCCTTTTTCTTTCTTGGTGTTCTTTAGGTAGTATGCTTTTTCATAACAATTTATAGCCTTAATGACCTTAAGTTTGTTAGAATATGGGGGTGCTAACTTATTATATAGTTAAGCTTTTGCTTTCTTACTAAACTACATGTTATTATATTTCTTTACATGCCTTTTATTAAAAAGGTTTACTTCCCCACCCGCAAGAAAAAAAAATTCTACCTGTCCCCTTTGCTTTAATTAGTTAAATCTTTACGCTTTAATTGGTCGGATCTTTGCGCTTTAATTGGTTTGTTTAAAAACCTCTTTTAATTGGTTATTAAATATTGCCTTTTATTAATTGCAGCGCTGCGCCGACCCACCTTTCCCCTTAGCCACCCCTAGTCACATGCACCACCTATATAGCTAGGTCAGCGATAAAATCTAATATACGGAGCTCTCCTTTAAAAGTTAACGCCGCGCTAAGAAATGCCAAGCTTATATTAGTTTATGTTAGTAGCTAGTTGCAGCTGCATAGCAGCTGTTAAAAAATATGCACTATAAATTTTAATACTTATAATTAGTAATAGCTGCTATTAATAAAAGATTTTAACGTATAAGCGTGTAATTATAACGCTATAATTAGTGGGTTAATTTAAGCTTAATGATAATAATAATGATATATTTAACGTTTAGTGTAAAAGCTTATAGTTAAACTATTTACTATAGCATTTAGTTATACTTTAAATTTATATAAACTATAAAACGGTTAAAGTAAAGGACTTATATTTCTGTATTTGCGTGTTAAAAATTTACATAAGAAATTTTTTACGTTAACGAGTTAGTGCTTTACTGTAATTAGCTTTTTTTAAGGCTTTGCTAGTAAGTTAATTAGTAATAGCTACTTTATAAAAGGCTACCTTGTAAGAGGTGTTAGCGATAGTAAAGTTAGCAATAGGTATATAAGTCGGTAACAGCTACTTTATTAAAAAAAAATATTAGCAATAGTAAGGTTAATTAACGACAATTACCTTATTAGTCTTAAAAAAGTGTTAGTAATAAAAAAGTATATAGGTTAATAATAACACTTTGTAAAAAGCTACTTTATAAAAGGCTACTTTGTAAAGAAGGAGGTGTTAGCGATAGTAGGGTTAGTTGTTAACAACGGTTACTTTATTAGTAAAACTATTAGCAATAAATATTTTAGTTGCTAGTATTTTTATTTTGCTAATATAGCTCTATTTGCAGTGCTACTTTAAAATATTAGCAAGGTATATATATATGCTAGCAATTAGCCGGCAATGATATAGGTATTTAGCGAAAAGTTTTGCCGATAGTGCTTTATTAGCTATAAAATAGCTAATAAAAAGTGTTATGCCTTAAAAAAAGAAATAGTTAATTAAACCACAATAGGATTCGAACTTATTACATTAGTATTTTATATTAATGTTTGTTAAGCGCTTAACTACTGCGCTATGTGGCCTAATTTAAGCTTAAAACTGCAGCTGCATAATAGCTATTGTTAAATATTAAAGAGCGCCGGCAAGCTTGTTGCTAAGCAACGCCTTTTATTAAAAAGGGCTGTAGCTAAAGGTGGTTAAAGGTGGCTAAAAGTGGCTAAAGGTGGCTAAAGGTGGCTAAGGGTGGTTAAAGATAATAATGATAATAATATATTTTACGTTTAAGGCAAGCAAAATTAATTAACTAATTAATTATGATAATAATAATAATAATAATATATTTAACGTTTAATATAAAAGTTAAAGCTAAACTATTTACTATAATATTTAGTTATATTTTAAGCTTATATAAATTATAAAACAGTTAAAGTAAAAAAGTTATTTTTTATACTTGTATATTAACAATATAAAGGAAATTTTTTTACTTTTTTTTTAAAAAAAAACTATAGTTATGTTTTTTATTTAAGCTGTTTTTTTTACAATGTTTAATTGCTTTATTGTAGTTAACTTTTATAAGCTTTATTAAAGTTTACATAATGCTTTTTTTATATAAGCTAACTTACATAAAAAAATTATAAAGTTAATATAGCTTTTATAGTTAATAAAATAATAAATGATAATAATGATAATAATATATTTTACGTCCAGGATGGGCGGAACTAACTAATTAACTAGTTATTTATAACTTTAAGCCTATATAGACTATAAAACGGCAGGAGTAAAGAGTTTTATTAAAGTTTTTTATACTTATATATTAAAAATTTATATAGGAAATCCTTTACGCTAGTAGTTAACGTTTTATTGTTAGCTAGCTTTTTTTAAAGCCTTATTAGTAAGTTGGTTAATAATAGCCACTTTATAAAGAGCTACTTTGTAAAAAAAAGAGGTGTTAGCAATGGTAAGGTTAGCGATAGTAAGTGGGTTAGTAATAGCTACCTTATTAAAAAGAAGTGTTAGCAATAAAAGGTGTGTAAGTTAATAACAGCACCTTATAAAGAGCTACTTAGCCACATAGCGCAGTGGTTAAGCGCCTGGCAAACATTAATATAAAATATTAATGTAATAAGTTTAAATCTTATTATGGTTTAACTAACTATTCTTTTTTTTAAAGCACACACACTTTTTATTAGCTATTTATAGCTAATAAAAGCATTATTGGCAAAACTTTTTGCCAAGCACCTACATTATTGCCAGCTAATTGCCAGCATATACACCTCTCCCGCTAACATCTTAAAGTAGCACTGCAAATAGACCAAAAAAAAAACATTAGCTAAATGGAAATGTTAGCAACTAAAACATTTACTACTAATAGCCCTACTAATAAGGTAACTATCGCTAATAACCTCACTATCGCTAACATCTCTTTCCTTACAAAGTAGCCTCTTATAAAGTAGCTTTTTACAAGGTACTATTGCCAATCTACATACCCCCCTATTGCCAACACCTCCTTATTTAATAAAGTAGCTATCGTTAACCTACACTTCCTTATTGCTAACACTTTCCTTTAATAAAGTAGCTATCATTAACTTACATACCTATTGCTAACCTCATTATCGCTAACACTTCCTTACAAAGTAGCCCCCTATAAAGTAGCTTTTTACAAAATGTTATTACTAATTAATTAATTTTTAATAAAGCTTTAAAAAAAGTTAACTAATAGTAAAGCGCATTAACACAAAAAATTTCCTATATAAATTTTCAACACGCTAATACAAAAGCATAAGCCTTTTACTTTAGCCGTTCTATAGTTTATATAAGCTTAAAATATAACTAAATACCATAATAAATAGTTTAATTATAAACTTCCGCACTAAACGTTAAATATATCATTATTATTATTATATAAAAAGCTACTTTATAAAAAGCTACTTTGTAAAGAAAAAAGTATTAGCAATAATAAGGTTAATTGTTAATAATAGTTATTTTATTAATAAAGCTATTAGCAATAAATGTTTTAATTATTAGCATTTTTATTTAGTTAATGCTTTTTAACTGCTTAATAGCTTTATTTGCAGTGCTATTTTAAAATGTTAGCGAGGTATATATATATGCCAGTAATTAGCTAGCAATAATGTAAGTGCTTAACGAAAAGTTTTGCCGATAAATGCTTTTATTAGCCATAAACAGCTAATAAAAAGTATGTGTGCTTTAAAAAAAAAATAGTTAGTTAAACTATAATAAAATTTAAACTTATTATATTAGTTTTTTACATTAATGTTTGCTAAGCGCTTAACCATTGCGTTATATGGCTAATAAAATAATAAAACTTACGTTTTAAGCAAACTTTAAATTTTTATTATTTAATAATGTAATTAAGGTTTTATTTTTAATTATAATAATATATATAGTAATTAACGGCTTTAAAATAATTAAAGCGTTAATAATAATTTACAAAGTTATTATAGTTTATTTATTTAATTAAAAGTTGGTATAAAGTTTAGCAATTAAGCATAAGTTTTTTAAAAAAAAACCGCAAATAATTTTTACTTTTTATATAAATAAAAAATATTTTATATTTACTACTTAATAAAAATATTATGTTTTTTAAACTTATTAATATATTAAATATAAATTAAAGTAAAAAATTTAGAAAAAATCGAAAAAACAATTAAAGCTAACGCTTATAATAATAATAATGATCTATTTAATGTTTAATGCAAAAACTAAAGCTAAACTATTTATTATAGTACGGTATTTAGTTATATTTTAAGCCTATATAAACTATAAAATGGTTAAAGTAAAGAAATTACTTTTTATACTTACGTGTTAAATTAAATAAAAAAAATCTTTTTACTTTTTTTTTTTTAAGAATTATAGTTGTACTTTTTACTTAAGCTATGTTTTTTTGCAATGTTAGTTGCTTTATTATAGTTAACTTTTTTAAGCTTTGCTAATAGTTATATAATACTTTTTTTATACAGGTTAATTTGCGTAAAAAAAGTTATAAAGTTAATGTAGCTTTTATAATTAATAAAATGCTAAGTTTTGCGTTTTAAATAAACTTTAAGTTTTTATATTATGTATTAAGTATGTTAACATTTAATAATATAATTAAAGTTTTATTTTTAATTATATTAATATATATAGCAATTAATTACTTTAAAGTAATTAAAGTATTAATAATAATTTATAAAGTTATTATTGCTTATTTATTTAATAAAAAGCTAATATAAAGTTTAATAATTAAGCATAAACTTTTTAAAAGTAAAAACTATAAATAATTTTTACTTTTAATATAAATAAACAGGGTTGTGATAAAAACTATTAGTTTTTAGTTTTTTTTTAATTACTAACTAACTAGGCTAGTTTTAATCAGCTTATTAACTAACTAACACTAGTTTTAGTCAGCCTACTAACTAACTAGCCTAGTTTTAGTTAACTTACTAACTAACTAAAAACTAATGCTAGTTAATTAGTTAGTAAATCGACCGCATCTATCCCCTTGTTTACACTATACAATAGTTCCTTAAATATGAAAACATTTTTAAAAACGAGAAAGCAAATTAACAAGCTAAAAAAAGCGTTAGCCTTAACTGTCTTAACTGCTTCTCTTTTAACTTTTTTAAATCTTTTATTTTAACTTACATTTAGCATATTAATAAGCTTAAAAAACATAATATTTTTATTAAGTAGTAAATAAAAAATACTTTTTGCTTATATTAAAAGTAAAAGCTGCTTGTAGTTTTTACTTTAAAAAAGCTTATGCTTAGTTGCTAAACTTTACACCGGTTTTTTACTAAACGCACAAGTTACGATAACTTCACAAATTACTACTAACGCTTTAATTATTTTAAAGTAGTTAACTGCTATGTATACTAATGCGGCTAAAAACAAAATTCCGGCTATATCGTTAAATGTTAACACATTTAATTTGCAATACAAAAACTTAAAGTCCGCTTAAAACGCAAAACTTAGCATTTTATTAGCTATAAAAGCTATATTAACTTTGCAACTCTTTTTGCGCAAATTAACTTATATAAAAAAAAAAGCAACAAATAACTACTAGCAAGGCTTAAAAAAGCTAGCTATAGTAAAGCAATTAACGTTGTAAAAAAACATAGCTTAAATAAAAAGTATAACTGCAGTTCTTAGAAAAAAAAAGTAAAAGGATCTTCTTTGTTTAATTTTTAACACGCAAGTATAAGAAATAAAATTTCTTTACTTTAACTGTTTTATAGTTTATATAAGCTTAAAGTATAACTAGTTACTATAGTAAATAGTTTAGCTCCGGCTTTTGCACTAAACGTTAAATATATCATTATTATTATTATAATTAGTTAGTAACTAAAAAAAAACTAAAAACTAATGGTTAATATTTTATTTTTTATATTTATAAAATATAATATAGTATTTTCTATTATATATAAAATATTACTTAAATAAAATGTTTAAACTTATTAATTAAATAACTTTTTATATTACTTTTTATAATTTAAATTATATTAAACTCTTTATTTATTAAATTATTTAAATAATAATAATAATAATAATGATATATTTAACGTTTAGTGTAAAAGCTAAAGCTAAACTAACTACTATAGTACCTAGTTACACTTTAAGCTTATATAAACTATAAAACGGCAAAAATAAGTCTTCTATACTTGCGTGTTAAAATAAACAAAAAAAATCCTCTTATTTTCCTTTTTTAAAGATTGTAGTTATGCTTTTTATTTATTTAAGCCGTATTTTTTTATAACGTTAGTTGCTTTATTGTAACTAACCTTTATAAGCTTTGCTTATTAGTTATACTATAGTCCTTATTTTTTGTACGGGCTAATTTGCGCAAAGAAAGTTATAAAGTTAAAGTGGCTTTTATAGCTAACTAAATAACGAAATTTACGTTTTAAGCAGATTTTAAATTTTTATATTATATATTAAGTATGTTAACATTTTATAATGTAGTTAAAGTTTTATTTTTAGCTACATTAGTATATATAGTAATTAATTGCTTTAAAATAGTTAAAGCGTTAATAATAATTTATAAAGTTACTATAATTTATATATTTAATAAAAAGCCGGTATAAAGTTTAATAATTAAGTATAAGCTTTTTAAAAGTAAAAACTGCAAGTAGCTTTTATTTTTAATATAAATAAAAAGTATTTTATATTTATTATTTAACAAAAATGTTATGTTTTTTAAGCTTATTAATTTGCTTTTTTATTTTTAAAAATGTTTTTATGTTTAAAAAACTATTATATAATATAAATAAAAAAATAAATACAGTTAATTATTTTTATAAAAGTAACAAAATTAGCTTAAAAGTTATTAAAAAAATAATTAAAAAGGTTTTAAATTATTGCTATATTATTTAAATATAAATAAAAATTAATAAAAATAAAAACAATATTATATTACTTTATTTTTGTTTATTTTATAGCTTTTTGCGCAATAATTACTTTTATATTAAAAACTTTTATTTAATTAAAAAGTTTATAAAAAAAATATAGCTTTTTATTGCTTTAATATGTTATAAACTTTTAATTAATATAAGTATTTAAAGTTTTAAATTTATTTAAATAAAAAATTAAATTAAATAAAAAAAGGTATTTAAGTTAATATTTATGCTTTGTAACTTTTATTGCTTTTTTTGTAAAATAAAAAAAAAGCTTTAAGTTAGCTTTTATTAAAAAGGTTTAAGCGTAAGTATAAAAAAACTAATATATTTATTACTTATAATTTTATTTTTTTTAAATTATTTTTAAAATTTGCTTTAATTATTAAAAAGTATTAAAAATTTAATGTTTTAAGTTAAATTAAGTATTTATTGCGTATTTATTTAAAAAGTACTTTTAATAATAAAATGCTTAACTTTTTATAAAGTATTAATATATTAATTGTTTTTTATATTAATAGCGTTATTTTAATTATTGTTTTAAAAAGTTTATTAAAAATAGCTAATTAAGCTTTATAATTAATGCATATTATTTTATTTTTTAAAATATTTTATTAATAATATTTAAGCTATTATATTTTTATTGCATACGTTGTTATTAATATTACGTATATTTTAATTGCTTTAATTATTTTGTTTAATAAAGTGCTTTTAGCTACTTTATTAAGGTGTTTAATATAATTAACTATTTAAAATGCTTTAATTTTTTAAGTTGCAATGTAATTTTTAAAACGCAGCTTAAAGTTAAAATATACTTTAAATTACTTAATTGTTTTTTTTTAAAAAATATACAATAAAGTTTTTAACTTATATTAATTTTTTTTTATATTGCGTTTTTTATAAAAGTGTTTAAGTTTACATTTAATAAGGTTAAAAAAAAAGCATTATATTTTTTTTAGTTTAAAATAACTTTAACATTTTTTTTTAATTATTTCGTAGTTTTTTAAGTTAATTTTCTTACTTTAAAAATAACTATATTGTTTATATAGCTAAACTTTGTATTAAATGCGCTTTTTTTAAAAATTAATTTAATATATAATATAAATAATATAAATAAAATTAAAAATTTTTACAGTACTTTATAAAAAAGTAAAATAAGTGTAATTATAACATTTTTTATGTAAATTACTACTTTTTTATTTATTATATAAAATTTAACTTATTTAACTATATTGTTTAGCTATTTTTGCTTTTATAAGCGTAAAATAAATTTTTTTTTAAAAATTATATTAAATGCTTTAAATATGTTTATTGTTAAAAGTAATGCTTTTTTTTTTTCGTTAAGCGCTTTTTTTATATTATATGTAATGTAAGCTATAAAGTCATCTACTCTCTTACCTATAACTTTTTCTTAATCTTTGCTAAAACTTTTACACTATATAAACTTACGGCATTATAAGCCTCACTTTTTCTCTCTTGCTTTTAAATTAAGCAACCTTTTTTCTTTAAAAAAAAATAAAAGCATTAGCCTTTTTATTAAATATAAAAACGCTAATTTTTTTTTTTTATCTTTTAACTTCCTCTTTAAGCTTAAAACAGTTAAAAAAACGACCTGTTGTTTTATTAGCTATTTCTTTAAACTTTAAACAAAAAATAGTTACTATTTTTTTTTTAGCTTTTTATAAAAATTAAAGTTAAAGTAAAAAACAACTTTTTTACATTTAAAAAGCGTTAAATAGCGCAAATAAAAAACTATAAACTTATTTCGTTTAAATTTATAAAAAATTTAACGATTTTTATTTTAACTTTTTTAAAAATAGTTAAAAAAAAGTAAAAATAAACGCTAAAGTTAAGTTTAACGTATTTATTAACTTTTTATTTTATTTAAATATAGCATTTAAGAAATATAAAAAAAACTTTTAAAAAAAATAAGTTAACGTAGCTTTTTTTTAATTTTAAAATATAGTTATTAAACTAGCAATTATTATTATGTTAAACTAATTTTTAATTAATAATAAAAAAAAAGCAAAATATATAACTAATTTCGAAAAAAATGTTTAATTTAGCTTTTTTTGTTTAACTTTACTTATTTTTTTTAAAATTAAGCGTTATAACTTTTACGCTTTTTAATAAAAAATAAAAAAAAAAGCTTTATTTTTTTGCTTATATATAATAGTAATAATAATAATTAATATTAATATTAACTTTAACTTTAACTTTAATATTAATACTTAAAAATAAAATATAGTGTAAAATAAAAAAAATAAGCTTATAGCAATAAAAAATAATAGCTTATACTTTAAAAATAAAAAGCTTTTTATTAAGTTACTAATTAAATATGCTTAAAATAACTTATATTTAGCTAATTTTTAAATAGCTTTAATTAATGCTATATTTTTAAACTATAACAATGTAATAAACGTATAAAAAATAAAAATAAGCTAAGCTTTTTATACTAAAAATAAAAAAGTTAAAAAAAATATTACGCATAAAGTAATTAAAGCTAATTTTTAATTAAATAAAGCAATAAATTAAGCATTTTATATAGTTTTAAAAATATTTAAAACTTTATAAATTAATTAAAGTTAAAAAGCAATAAATTTTTTTTTATATTAAAAAGTTATTATATAAATTAATAAAAAATTAAAAATAACTTATAAAATTAAACTAATATTAAAAGCTTTTATTTAAAGTTAAATTATTGCATTTAAATAATTAATAAAAATAAGCTTTTATATTTTTAACTTTAAATTAACTTTTTTAATAAAAAAAAAAGTTAAGATTTTATAGTATTAAAAATATTTAAATTTTTATAACTTTAAAAATTGCAATTATAACTTTTACTATTATAATTGCAAAAAAAAAAACATAATAATTATTAATTTTTTATAAAATGCATTAACTATAAAAAACTATATACTTTTTTAATAATAACTTATTTAATTAAATTAATTAAAAAAATAAAGCTATTATTTAATATATAAAGCAATAATTAGTATAAATTTAGCTATTTAACAAATAATAATATTAAGTTATAATAAAACTAACTATTAATAATAATAATAATAATAAAAAAAGCGTTATTTTTAAAGCTTATAATATAAATTTAGCTTTAAAAATAAAAATAAAAAAGCAACTGCTTTTATTTTTATTTTAAAAACGGTAAAATTAAAACTAATAATAGCATTAAACTTAAAACTTATTTTTATAAAAAAATAAAAAAAATAATACAATAACAATATAGTAAATAACTTTTTTTTAAAAAAAAAAAAGCTTAAAAAAAATAAAAAACTTTATAAATAAAAAATAGTAAAATTAAAACTTTAAAAAGTTTAAAACTTTATAAAGTTAAGTAGCGTTTATAAAAAATAAAAAAAAAATTTTTATAGCATATATAAACAAGTTAAAAAAATTAATACTTTAAAAAAATATAAAAAAAAAACTTAAAATAGCAATAAATAATACTTTAATGCGCTTTTAAGCTTATTTTATTTTAATATAATTTTTATAAATATAACTTTTTTTTAAAATAATAAAATTATTATAATAATTATTAAGCTTTAGCTTAATTAATTTTAAATAATAATAATAGCGCTATAAAAACTTAATAGCTTAAATAAACGCTAAAAAAAGTAATTATGCTTTTTTTAAGCTAACGTTTAAAAAAAATTATAAATATATAATATAGCACTAAAAATAGTAAATAACGCTTAAATAAGGCCACATGGCGCAGTGGTTAAGCGTTTGGTAGGCATTAGTGTGGAAACTAATGTAATGGGTTCGAATCTCATTGTGGTCTCAATAACCATCCCCTTTTCTAGGGAACAACCACTTTTTATTGGCCATTTTTCCACTTCTCTATGGCTAATAAAGCACTATTGGCGAAACTTTTCGCCGAGCACCCACATTATTGCCGGCTAATTGCCGGCATACACACATACCCCGCTAACATTCCAAAGTAGCACTGCAAATGGACTAAAAAGCATTAGCTAAATGGAAATGCCAGCGACCGAAATTTTCACTGCCGACAGCCCCACTAATAGGGTAACTGTTGCTAACAACCAACCTTACTATCGCTGACACCCCCTACAGGGTAGCCCCCTATAGGGTGGCTGTCACCGACCAACCCCACCATCGCCAACACCTCCCTATCCAATAGGGTAGCTGTCGTCGACCCACACACCCATCGCTAACCTCACCATCGCTGACACCCCCACAAGGTAGCCCCCTATAGGGTGCTGTTACCGACCAACCCCACTGGCAAGGCTTTGGAGAAGGCTAGCTACGGTAAGGCGCTGACCTGTTAGCGCGGAGGATTTCCTATGTAAATTTTCAACACGCAGGTACAGGGGCATAAGCCTTTTACTCCAGCCGTCTCATAGTCTATACAGGCTTAGGGTTGTAAATAGCTAGTTAGTTAGTTAGTTCATCGCCCGCCTCGGACGTAAAATATATTATCATCATCATCATCATAACGCTTAAATAAACATAATATTTATTTAAAAACTTTAAATTAACATTTAAAAAAATAAAAAAATAATTAAAACTTATTTAAAATATAATGCTTTTTTTTTATTAAAAATTAAAAAAAGCAAAAGTTTAAAGTTTTTATATATATATGTAAAAAACTACATTTTTTAGCATTTTAATTAAAACTGTTTATAATACTAAATATATATATAATAAAAATAAATAATATTATAGTTTATAATATATATATAAATAAAAAGTTTTTATAAAACTTTTTTTTAAAGTTAAAAAATTAAAAATTTAAATTAAAAAAGGTATATAAAAGCAATTTTAACGCAATTTATTAATTATAGCAATTTAAACATAAAAAAAAACATAATAAACTTAAATAATAAATTGCAAATTAAATTATAAACTATAAGCTTAAAATATTAAATTTAAATAAATTTACTTATTAAATAAAAAATACTATAAATTTAATACTATTTAATATTTTTAATAACACTGCATAAATAAATTAAAAAATATATATTAAATTAAACTATTATATATTAAATTACTAAATATTAATAAGTATTTTAAAAATTATATTATTAAAGCGCTTTAACTTTATAAAAAATGCTTTTTTAAAGTATTTTTAATTATTAATATTATATTAAATAATATATATTTTTTTTTAAATATAGCAAAAAAAAATAAAAAAATTTATAAACTTTTTTTTTAACACTTTAAATAAAGTTAAAAAAGCGTTAAGTAAGCTTAAATATAATAAAAAGCACAATGCTATTTAATAAAATAAAAAATGCATAAAGCATATTAAAGCTTTATATAAAATAATAAAAAAATGCTTATTTAAAAAAGTAATTTAAAAATTAGTAATTACTTAATGCAAAGTTTTTAAAAAAGCTAAAAAAAAATATTAAAAAAAAATTAATAAAGCAAATAATAATAAAAATATTTTTAAAATTATTAATTAATATAAGCTTAAAAATAATTTTTGCTTTTTTTTTTTATATATAATAGCTTAATAGTTATAAATATTATAAATAAAATATAGCTACTTTAAAATAAAGTACTTATATTAAAAGTAAATAAAAAAAACATTATTAATTTATAATAACTGCTTATTTTTATAAATGTAAATTTTTTTACGCTTAAAAAAAAACTATAAAAAAATAAAAAAACTTTTTTATAAAATTAGCACGTTTTATTAAGCAAGGTAAAGTTAATATATATTTATATAACTAGTACTTTTTTAAAAAAAAATAAGCTTATAGCTTTTTTTTTATAAAAAACATAATTAATTATAAACTTAATAATAAAAATACTTTATAAAGCATACTTAAAATATAAATATTACTTTATATACTTTTAAATAGTTAAAGTAATAATATTATTAAAAGTTAAAAAAAAGAACTTTATTATAATTAAGTTTTAAAAGCTAATATTATTACTTTTTTACTTTTAAAAAAAATTAAAATAATTAATAGCTAAACGCATAGCAAACTTTATAGTAAAAAAATGCATTATTTATTATTAATAGTTTAAAGCTTTTTTTAAAAAAGCTACTATTAACTTTGCAACTTACATTATATATAACGTAAAAAAAGCGCTTAACAGAAAAAAAAAAGCATTATTTTTAATAATAAACGTATTTAAAGCATTTAATGTAATTTTTAAAGAAAAATTTATTTTACGCTTATAAAAATAAAAATAATTAAATAGTTTAATTAAATAAGTTAAATTTTATATAATAAATAAAAAAACAATAATTTGCATAAAAAATGTTATAATTGCACTTATTTTACTTTTTTGCAAAGTACTGCAAAAGTTTTTAATTTTATTTATATTATTTATATTATATATTGAACTAATTTTTAAAAAAGCGCATTTAATATAAAGTTTAATTATATAAACAATATAGCTATTTTTAAAGTAAAAAAATTAACTTAAAAAACTATAAAATAGTTAAAAAAAAACATTAAAGCTATTTTAAGCTAAAAAAAGCATAATGCTTTTTTTTTAACTTTATTAAATATAAGCTTAAATACTTTTATAAAAAAAACACGGTATAAAAAAAAATAATGCAAATTAAAAAATTTATTATATATTTTTTTAAAAAAACAATTAAATAGTTTAAAATATATTTTAATTTTAAGCTATATTTTAAAAATTACATTACAACTTAAAAAGTTAAAGTACTTTAAGTAGCTAACTATATTAAGCACTTTAATAAAGTAGTTAAAAGCGCTTTATTAAATAAAATAATTAAAGCAGCTAAAATATATGTAATATTAATAGCAATATATGCAATAAAAACATAATAGCTTAAATATTATTAATAAAATATTTTAAAAAGTAAAGTAATATATATTAATTATAAAGTTTAATTAGCTATTTTTAATAAACTTTTTAAAATAGCAATTAAAGTAACGTTATTAATATAAAAAATAATTAATGTATTAATATTTTATAAAAAATTAAGCATTTTACTATTAAAAATATTTTTTAAGCAAATATGTAATAAGTATTTAATTTAACTTAAAATATTAAATTTTTAATACTTTTTAGTAATAAAAATAAACTTTAAAAATAACTTAAAAAAAAACAAAACTATAAATAATAAATATATTAATTTTTTTATGCTTACGTTTAAACCTTTTTAGTAAATATTAACTTAAAACTTTTTTTTTTATTTTATAAAAAAAGCAGTAAAAGTTATAAAGCATAAATATTAACTTAAGCATTTTTTTTTATTTAACTTAATTTTTTATTTAAATAAATTTAAAACTTTAAATATTTACATTAAATAAAAGTTTATAATATATTAAAGCAATAAAAAGCTATATTTTTTTTACAAACTTTTTAATTAAGTAAAAGTTTTTAATATAAAAGTAATTACTGCGTAAAAAGCTATAAAATAAGCAAAAATAAAGTAATATAATATTGTTTTTATCTTTATTAGCTTTTATTTATATTTAAATAATATAGCAATAATTTAAAAAAATTTTAATTATTTTTTTAACAATTTTTAAGCTAATTTTATTATTTTTATAAAAACAATTAATTACATTTATTTTTTTATTTATACTATATAATAATTTTTTAAATATAAAAACATTTTTAAAAACGAAAAAGCAAATTAATAAGCTAAAAAAAGCGCTAGCTTTAACTATTTTAACTACTTTTTTTTCAACTTTTTTAAACTTTTTACTTTAATTTATATTTAGCATATTAATAAACTTAAAAAACATAACATTTTTATTAAATAATAAATACAAAATACTTTTTATTTATATTAAAAATAAAAGCTACTTGCAATTTTTACTTTTAGAAAGTTTACGCTTAATTATTAAACTTTATACCGACTTTTTATTAAACGTATAGGTTACAGTAACTTTGCAAACTATTATTAACGCTTTAATTATTTTAAAACAATTAATTGCTATATATATTAATACAGTTAAAAATAAAATTTTAACTATATTGTTAAATATTAATATACTTAACTTACAATACAAAAACTTAAAATTTGCTTAAAACGCAAAACTTAGCATTTTATTAACTATAAAGGCCACATTAACTTTGTAACTTTTTTTGCACGGGCTAATCTGTATAAAAAAAAAGCAATAAATAATTACTAGTAAGGCCTAAAAGGGCTAACTACAATAAAGCAATTAACGTTGTAAAAAAATACGGCTTAAATAAAAAGTATAACTGCAATCTTTAAAAAAAAAAGTAAAAGGATTTTTTTTATTTAATTTTTAATACGCAAGTATAGAAAATAAAATCTCCTTACTTTAGCCGTTTTATAATTTATATAAGCTTAAAGTATAATTAATTACTACAGTAAATAGTTTAGCTTTAGCTTTCGCACTAAACATTAAATATATTATTATTATTATTATCATCGTAAGCTATAAAGTTAATAGCTACTTTTTTAAAAAAAAGCTTTAAACTATTAATAGTAAATAATGCTTTTTTTTATTATTAGGTTTATTATGTATTTAATTATTAATTGTTTTAATTTTTTTTTAAAGCAAAAAAATAATAATATTAACTTTTAAAACTTAATTATAATAAAGTTTTTTTTTTTAATTTTTAGTAATATTATTACTTTAATTGTTTAAAAATGCGTTAAGTAATATTTATATTTTAAGCATGCTTTATAAAGCATTTTTATTATTAAGTTTATAATTAGCTATATTTTTTATAAAAAAAAAGTTATAAGCTTGTTTTTTTTTTAAAAAAGTATTAATAATATAAATGCATATTAATTTTACTTTATTTAGCAAAACGTATTAATTTTATAAAAAAATGTTTTTATTTTTTTGCAGTTTTTTTTTTTAAATATAAAAAAGTTTATATTTATAAAAATAAGCAACTGCTATAAATTAATAATGTTTTTTTTTGTTTATTTTTAATATAAGTACTTTATTTCGAAATAGTTATATTTTACTTGCAGTATTTATAATTATTAAGCTATTATATATTAAAAAAAAATGAAAATTATTTTTAAGCTTATATTAATTAACGATTTTAAAAATATTTTTATTATTATTTGCTTTATTAATTCTTTTTTTTTAATATTTTTTTTTAACTTTTTTAAAAGCTTTATATTAAGTAGCTATTAATTTTTAAATAACTTTTTTAAATAAGCATTTTTTTATTACTTTATGCATTTTTTATTTTATTAAGCAGTATTGCGCTTTTTATTATATTTAAGCTTATTTAATGCTTTTTTAATTTTATTAAAAATATTAAAAAAAAAGTTTATAAGTTTTTTTATTTTTTTTTGCTATGTTTAAAGAAAAAAAAATGTTGTTTAATATAGTGCTAATAATTAAAAATACTTTAAAAAAGCGTTTTTTATAAAGTTAAAGCGCTTTAATAATATAATTTTTAAAATGCTTATTAATATTTAATAATTTAATATATAGTAGTTTAACTTAATATATTTTTTTTAATTTATTTATATAATATTATTAAAAATATTAAATAGTATTAAGTTTATAGTATTTTTTATTTAATAAATAAATTTATTTAAGTTTAATATTTTAAGCTTATAATTTATAACTTAATTTGCAATTTATTACTTAAATTTATTATGTTTTTTTTATACTTAAGTTATTATAATTAATAAATTGCATTAAAGTTGCTTTTATATATTTTTTTTAATTTAAGTTTTTAATTTTTTAATTTTAAAAAAAATTTTTATAAAAATTTTTCGTTTATATATATGTTATAAATTGTAATATTATTTATTTTTATTATATATATGTTTAATATTATAAATAGTTTTAATTAAAACGTTAAAAAGTATAGTTTTTTACGTATATATATAAAAACTTTAAGCTTTTATTTTTTTTAATTTTTAATAAAAAAAAAAGTATTATATTTTAAATAAGTTTTAATTATTTTTTTATTTTTTTAAATATTAACTTAAAGCTTTTAAATAAATATTATGTTTATTTAAGCGTTATTTATTGCTTTTAATGCTATATTGTAAGTTTATAGTTTTTTTTAAACGTTAGCTTAAAAAAAGCGTAGTTACTTTTTTTAGCGTTTATTTAAACTATTAAGTTTTTATAACGCTATTATTACTATTTAAAGTTAATTAAATTAAAGCTTAATAGTTATTATAATAATTTTATTATTTTAAAAAAAGCTATACTTATAAAAACTATATTAAAGCAAAATAAGCTTAAAAGCGCATTAAAATATTACTTATTATTATTTTAAGTTTATTTTTTTTTTATTTTTTTTTAAAGTGTTAATTTTTTTTAACTTGTTTATATATGCTATAAAAAAAGATTTTTTTGTTTTTTATAAACGCTACTTAATTTTAAAAAATTTTAAACTTTTTAAAGTTTTAATTTTATTATTTTTTATTTATAAGGTTTTTTATTGCTTTTAAGCTTTTTTTTTTTAAAAAAAGTTATTTACTATATTATTATTATATTATTTTTTTTTAGCTTTTTTATAAAAGTAAGTTTTAAATTTAACGCTATTATTAATTTTAATTTTACTATTTTTAAAGCAAAAATAAAAGTAATTATTTTTTTTATTTTTATTTTTAAAGTTAAATTTATATTATAAACTTTAAAAATAACGCTTTTTTTTTTATTACTATTAATAATTAACTTTATTATAACTTAATATTATTGTTTATTAAATAATTAAATTTATATTAATTACTACTTTATATATTAAATAATAGTTTTATTTTTTTTAATTAGCTTAATTAAATAAGCTATTATTAAAAAAGCATAAAGTTTTTTATAATTAAAATATTTTATAAAAAGTTAATAATTATTATGTTTTTTTTTTTATAATTATAATAGTAAAAATTACAACTATAATTTTTAAAGTTATAAAAATTTAAATATTTTTAATACTATAAAATTTTAGCTTTTTTTTTATTAAAAAAGCTAACTTAAAATTAAAAATATAAAAGCTTATTTTTATTAATTATTTAAACGTAATAATTTAACTTTAAATAAAAGCTTTTAATACCAGTTTAATTTTATAAGCTATTTTTAATTTTTTATTAATTTATACAATAATTTTTTAATATAAAAAAAGTTTATTACTTTTTAGCTTTAATTTGTTTATAAAGTTTTAAATACTTTTAAAACTATGTAAAATGCTTAATTTATTGCTTTATTTAGTTAAAAACTAGCTTTAATTACTTTGCATATAATGTTTTTTTTTTAACTTTTTTGTTTTTAACGCAAAAGGCTTAGTTTATTTTTATTTTTTATGCGTTTATTATATTACTATAATTTAAAAATATAGCGTTAATTAAAACTATTTGAAAATTAGCTAAGCATAAATTATTTTAAGCATGTTTAATTAATAGCTTAATAAAAAGCCTTTTATTTTTAAAATATAAACTATTATTTTTTATTATTATAAGTTTATTTTTTTTATTTTACACTGTACTTTATTTTTAAATATTAATATTAAAGTTAAAGTTAAAGTTAATGTTAACATTAATTATTATTATTATTGCTATATATAAACAAAAAAGTAAGGCTTTTTTATTTATTTTTTATTAAAAAGCGCAAAAGTTATAACGTTTAACTTTAAAAAAATAAATAAAGCTAAGCAAAAAAAGCTAAACTAAGTACTTCTTTTAAAGTTAATTATGTATTTTGCTTTTTTTTTATTATTAATTAAAAATTAGTTTAGCGTAATAATAATTATTAGTTTAATAACAATGTTTTAAATTTAAAAAAAAGCTACGTTAATTTATTTTTTTTAAAAGTTTTTTACATACTTTTTAAATACTATATTTAAATAAAATAAAAAATTAGTAGTCCACATGGCGCAGTGGTTAAGCGTCTGGCAGGCATTAGTGTGGAAACTAATGTAATGGGTTCGAATCCCATTGTGGTCCAACTAACCATCCCTTTTTCCAGGGCACACACACTTTTTATTGGCTGTTTATGGCCAATAAAAGCACTATCGGCGAAACTTTTCGCCGAGCACCCACATCATTGCCGGCTAATTGCCGGCATACATACATACCCCGCCAACATCCCAAAGTAGCACTGCAAATGGAGCTGCTAAGCAGCTAAAAAGCATTAGCCAAATGGCAATGTCAGCGACCGAAATATCCACTGCCGACAGCCCCACTAACAGGGTAACTATCGCCAACAACCCCACTATCGCTAACACCCCCCTCCCCACAGGGTAGCCTCCTATAAGGTGGCTTCCTACAAGGTGCTGTTGCCGACCCACACACCTCCCTATCGCCAATACCTCCCTATCCAATAGGGTAGCTGTCGTCGACCCACATACCCCCCATCGCCAACACCTCCCTCCAATAGGGTAGCTGTTGCCGACCCACACACCCATCGCCAACCCCACCATCGCTGACACCCCCCCTCCCCACAGGGTAGCCCCCCATAGGGTGGCTGTCACCGACCAACCCACTAGCAAGGCCTTAGAGAAGGCTAGCCACGGTAAGGCGCCATTACTAACGCGGAAGATTTCCTATGTAAATTTTTAACACGCTGATATGGGGGCTTTCGAGGCCCCTTACTCCCGCCGTCTCATAGTCTATATAGGCTTAAGGTTGTAAATAGCTAGTTAGTTAGTTTCAGCGCCTGCCTTAAACGTAAAATATATCATTATTATTATTATTATTATTATAACTATTTATTTTAAATAACTTTATTATAACGATTTTACGTAGCATTAAAAAACTAAATAAATATTTCTTATAAAATTTAATAAATAAACTATTAAATATTAATTATTAATAATAAATACTTTATTAAAATATTAATAATAAAAATATAAATTAATAATAATACTTTATAAAAAATATTAATAATAATAAAATTAATTATTAATAATAGTTATTTTATTAATAAAGCTATTAATAATAAATATTTTAATTGCTAATATTTTTATTTAATTAATGCAATTATTGTATATTAAGAAGTACATAATACTTTACATAAATAAGATAAAAACTAGTATTAGCACTAATAAATAAGATAAAAAAATAACAATATTTAATGTATAGCGTAACTATATATTTAATGTTGCATTTTTTTATTTTTTTATATATTTATAATACTACTTTATATTACTATATTTTGCATTATTAACTAATGCTTAATAGCTTTATTTATAGTGCTATTTTAAAATGTTAATAAAGTATATATATATATATATTAGCAATTAGCTAGTAATAATATAAGTACTTAGTAAAAAATTTCGTTAATAATGCTTTTATTAGCTATAAATAGTTAATAAAAAGTATATATACTTTAAAAAAATAGTTAATTAAACCATAATAAAATTTAAACTTATTATATTAATATTTTATACTAATAATATATTTAAAATATTATTAAAAAATAATTTATTAAATTTAATTTAAATAAAAACTATTTTAAAAAGTAAGTTTATTTAAATTTTTATATTAATATTAAATATAATAAATTAATTATTTTAATAAATTAATATTTTATAATAGTAAAATTTTAATTTAAATAAATTTCTTATTTTAACTATTATAATTATTAATAAGTGTATGTATTTAATAAAGATAAAAAAGTAAAAAAAAATAATAAGTAGTAAAAAAACGGTTGTTTATTTATATTTAAAAAAAGAACTATTTAATTAAAGTTATGTAAAAAAGCGCAACTTATTTATATGCGAGGTATATAGTTATTTTTTGTTTTTATTATGCAACTATTAATTTTTAATAATATAATTATTAAAAATTAAAATAAATTATAGTTAAAAATTATAAAATAATTAACGTTATTAAAAAGTTTAAAATTTAATAATAATAAAAATTATAATAATAATATATTAAAAATATAAAAGTATTTAAAAAAGAAAAAATTAAATTAAATTAATAAATAAAAAGTTATTTAATATTTATAAATTTAAAAAATTTAAAAAATTCTTTAAAACTTCTTATTAATTTTTAAATAGTTAATAAGTTAATTAAAAAAATTAAAACTTAATAATTTTTAAAAAAAATTAATTATAATAAAGTGCTAGTAAAAAATCGGTATAAAGAATTTTTTATATAATTTTTAACACGTAAGTATAGAGGTTTTTAATAAAACCTTACACTTTTGCCGTTTTATAGTTTATATAAGCTTAAGGTTGTAACTAGTTAGTTTAATTAAGCTAGGTAGTTTTGCCGCTTGCCCCGGACGTAAAATTTATCATTATCATCAACCTATAAGCATGTATAGTCCTTTTGCTCGCTAAAATGGATTCAAAATTCTGTACCGATTATCCTTGGGTTTCGAGCCCGGTTATCATCAATGCGCCCATGGAAGCCGCTGCTGGTGACGAGCTAGCTACAGAAGTCACCAAAGCCGGCGGAATCGGGATGATCGGATCGGCCGTCAACATGGACGACCTCGAGGCAAAACTCGAGCGTGCCAAAGAATCTCTCGCGTCTTATCCTAAAATGAGCTCAAGGTCAACACTGCCGCTCGGTATTGACCTCCTACCTTTCGTCTCCAAACTCGATCGAGCCATCTCTATCATCGCGAAATACAAACCGGCAATCGTCTGGCTATTCGCCGCGAAAGTTTTCGATGACTACGCGACCTGGACATTGGCTATCCGGCAGCAGAGCCCAGAAACCAAGATCTGGATCCAAGTGGGGAGCGTTACGGCGGCATTGCAAGTCGCCAAGCTGTGCCATCCAGATGTCCTGGTATTGCAAGGCGCCGACGCGGGCGGCCACGGATTCGAGCGGGGAGCAAGCATCGTTTCTTTGGTCCCCGAGGCCGCTGACGTGCTCCGCGCCAACGGGTTCGGAGACCTTCCGCTAGTGGCCGCCGGTGGCCTGGCCGACGGGCGGGGAGTCGCCGCAGCTCTGGCTCTCGGCGCCGTGGGCGCAGTGATGGGTACGCGGTTCCTAGCGGCAGCGGAGGCGAGAACGCATCCGCAATACCGCGCTGCTCTATTGAAGGCAAAGGATGGTGCTATGAGTACAGTCCGTTCAAAGGTCTTCGATGAACTCAATGGCCCGAGTGTCTGGCCCGAGCTGTATGATGGCCGTGCTCTCGCCACAAATAGCTACATAGATGCAGCGGATGGGGTTGCAATCGAAAAGATACGGGAACGACATAAGGAGGCTATAGAGGATGGGGACGCAGGATTTGGTGAGAAGAATCCGCGAGCGGCGGTCTGGGCTGGTGCCGGTGTTGGCATTGTCAACGATGTTAAACCAGCAGCTGAGATTGTCATGGAAGTGCGAAATGCTGTGATTGGCATACTAAGTCGCCTATCAGCATCCGCGTCTAGTGAAGGGAAGTTATCTCTACTTTAAGGAATTATACAATTGTTGGTTGTATTATAGATGATGACTAAGGGCCCTATGGCCTTAGTTATCTCATATGGGGACTATAAAAGGGTTGGCAACGCTTTTAACTTTTTAACTAGATAGTTTCTTTATTAGAGACATTTGAATACATTAGTTTTTAACCTTTTTGTTTGTTATTATGTTTATTTCCTTTTATTATGTACGTACGTACATATGCCCATAAGGGCATACCAATAACAATGGTCCACATGACGCAGTGGTTAAGCGTTTGGCAGACATTAGTGTGGAATATTAATGTAATAAGTTCAAATCCCATTGTGATTCCAATAATCAACCCTTTTTCCAAGGCTTTACACTTTTTATTGCCATCTGCCCCCCCAATCCCCCATGGCCAATAAAAGCACCATCAGCAAAAAAAACTTTTTGCCAACCACATTTCCCATTGCCAGCTAAATACCAGCATATACACTTAGCCCGCTAACATTTTAAAATAGCACTGCTATAAGTGGTTTATAATATTAGCTATATAAAAATGTTGGTAATTAAACTTTTTTAATTGCTAATAGTTTTATTATAAATATTAACTATATAAAATAATAATAATAATTTTTTTTATTAATAGCTTTTTTAATAAAATATTTATTATTAATTAACTTTATTAATAAAGCTTTAAAAAAGCTAATTATAATAAAGCGCTAATTAACATAAAAGATCTTTTATATAATTTTCAACACGCAGGTACAGGGGACTTTAATGAAACCCCTTACTCTTGCCGTTCCATAGTTTATATAGGCTTAAGGTTGTAACTAGTTAGTTAGTTCAGGTAGTTTTGCCGCCCGCCCTGGACGTAAAATATATATCATCATCATCATTCCCGAGCTATAGTTACATTGTAGGCCGCTTTAGTTTATTATCTCTTATATCAGTTTAAAATATATCACGCCTTTTTTTCAGATAGTTTCTTTCAACCTTGTAGCCAGCATGTGGTCCAGAGGTTCTATGGCCTCCTCTATACTGACATTTAGGTCTGTTGTCAAGACAGATTTTCCAGCAGTCATATGGAAACGCTCTGGTGCAGGCTGCTTCAAATATGGCATTACTCTAGTCCGGTGCGCAACACGATATTGCTTCTCAAATCAGTATGCTCTCAAAAAAGCCTCATGGGGGATCACGAGACGTACTTTCATTTGCCTAACAATTGCGTTAAATTCTTCCTTTAGTTCTAGGTCTTTGTCCTCATCTAAGTGTCCCCGCAGACACTGTTCCTTTAGAGAACGGCAGAAGGATCGTTGACCTGAAGGAATGTACCGAACCATATCCTCATTGGAAAGGTATGGTTCCATACCTAGGAAGGCATCAAGCGCCTGGAATAGTAAGATATGATTGCCAGACACTCCGTTGAACTGGACAAACTCATTTTTAATCCATCTTCCCAAGCCCCACCCATGGAATCCTTGGACGTAGCTTAACCAAACTCTGCGCGAAATCCGCGATTCTTTCATTTGTTGGTGGAATAACTGGATGACCCTCTTTAGACTATCGCTGATGCTTCTCATTCTCCGAAGACAGGAATCTCTTTTCCCATTTTGGTAGGAAACGATGGCGATGACCATATCGTAGTAGATATCGAAACCCTATCTATAGTGGTTAGAACATGGCTCGCATCGGAGAAACCGGACTCACCATGGCCTCAACATTATATAATAACTTAAAGAAGGCTTCTTCTGTTGATTGGATCGATGGAGAAAGGGTAGAGTTGAATTTAAACATCCTCTCGCCCCCCTCCGTGAAATTCGACAGGACATTTGACGTGTGGTTGCCGCTATCTGCAACGACACCAAAGTATCGCTGCATGTAAGGCCAAGGTACTGCTAATTCAGGGGGGAACCGTATTTCCTTCTCTAATTGCGCAATTTTGACAACAGGCATAAGAGCCCATCTGAGACCCCGTTAGAGTAGTTCTTTGAAATACTAACAGCTATGCTCAGTTGGAAGACCTTACCTATAAGCATGGCGGGACAGGGCTAGGCAGCAATAAAACCCGTTGAGCGCATCCCGAGAAAAATGAACCCACTCATCTGCCTCAACCTCGTCAAGAAGCTTGGTTACTGAAGCGATATGGATGTTTTCACCAAGGAGGGTTCTCATGGCCACGCGGAAATTCTCCCGCCGTTCATGATTAGCGGTGTCGTCTGAAGATAGTGTAGCGGTAGTTAATTGCGGGAGTACTTTCAACAAAACCATGTTGTAAGCCTGTAGAGGCTTTGGCCACGATTTGAAAGTAGTTTTTGGAGGCCACTTTAAACGATTGTGTCAATATCTGATCACTTAGATTTTTTTGAGGGAATCCAACGTGGGAGAAATGAATCCATAATCTCGGTCGGGTGAGATACACCTCCTGGGACCAGTAGGGTGTAATGAAATTATTCAGTTAGATTACTTACATCACCTGCTCCATCTCTAACGATGAGAGTGGCAAGAGTTCTGGCAACCTCATTCTGAGCCCCTAGAGTGTGTAGAGTTTGGATCTTGCTTGTCTTTCTGATAGGTGTAATATTGTCCGGAATTTTGAATCGCCTCCATAACACTAGGAGTAAAAGGAGCAGTATAGCGTAGTAGAAAGGGGGGGCAAACATATCATTAATTATGTAAAGGGAGGAGTTATAATGTATGTAAAGGTATGTGAGCCTAAGAAAGAAAATGAAGTATCGTCTTATTACCTAATACAATAGACTATGTATGTTCCTTTAACCCGCCGAGCTCTAAAGGCCAACTAGGATTCGTGTACCGGGCTATTTCTAGTCTAGCACAAGTGCTACAGGGACCCTAACAAGGACTTAAGTAGTCACGACGTTGTTGTGGGAGACTAGAACTACAACTAGATTTGATGCCAATATCGTATAGTGGGATCATTAAACGTGCGGTAAATTTAGGCTTACCCCCGCCTCCCTCCCCCCCTTGATATTTTTGATTCCCGAACTAAGTTCTAGTCAGCGGCGATGTATGTGACACGAAGTAGAACTAGAGACACATATTAAGAGGTGATAATGACTCTACTTCAGAAACTAGAATAACAACTTTAGGATGGTTTGAAGAGCTAACTCCTCTTCCAGGCTGACTGGCCTTGATATAGACGTTTAGTCTATTAGTTAGGTAGTTCCTAAAGACAGTATCACTAAATTCTATTATTCATATGTTAGTTTTGACGCTATTCGCGCGTGCCAGTTCTGAAATTCTTGGTTCAGTACCTCAAAGTAGTGACATGCCTTAGCCTACATATCGACAGCTAGCCTTGCATAGCTTGTGATCGACCCTTAACTGCCAACAGACTGTGCCTTGTACATACAGATCAGAAACAGCCAATTGTTGGTTAACTGAATAGGTAGGCTATTCATATATATGTTACAGTGTGACTAGCATATGTAACATGCAAGTCAGTTAAAGCAAGTTTCAAACCCCGATGGATGATTGTGAAACCCATTAATTGCCTAGAAGGCCCATGATTGAGTGTAATTCCGATCCCTACTATCGGTGAGTTTTGGTTATGATCAGGCTAAGTGATACACCAGACATGTTAGAAGAAATTCAGAGCATATCATAAGTAGATATAATTGCTGCCAAAAGCGCTACTAAGCTGACTAAGCTTCAAAGTTGCACTTGGGATAATGCTCCAGGTGATGTGTATTGGTTGTTGGCCACTACAATGTTGTGCTCAATGCCCGTCAGCTAGAGATTCTAATTCGCTTACATTATGTACCAGTCTTAACAAGCATGGACATATGTAGGCAACCAAAGTCATATTGTGCACCTTTTTAATTTATTGGATGCATATCCGGAATTGAGAAAATTTTGCTAGTTTCGTATACCGTACTTTCATCTTAGTATTCCTGGGGAGAAGTTACGTCACGTATTGTCATCTCTTGTGTTCGGCTCCCATTAGGCAGTGTCACCACGACAACCTTGGAGGCGAGTTATCATTGATTTCGGCCTCGTAAGGCTCTCGGCATACTGCTCTAATTAGGGGACTACAAAAATTAGGGTCTCAACTCATTCTACATCCTCTACGTAAGCTTAGTTAAAATATAGAAATTCAATCACCGTATATGCAGGGAGGTTCAAGCAGGAATAACTCTGTAACCTAAGGGTTACAATGAGATCCCACAAGAAACCCACGAAGCCCCATGGGAATTCCTGTCACTTTTGGTATTAGACGTTGTAGGATGAAAAAAAGGTCTTAGGACGTCTTGAGGATTTCTCTTCCCCCCACGACGTCCATCTCGAGAGGCGCAGGAAATTTTCTATTGGGACCGAAAAGTATAGCCTGGTAACTAACCTAGGAATCAACATCATTGCTTACTTCTCCAGACACTTTCTTCCTCCACGGTATGTAACCAAGATAGCGAAATTAGATCACCCCCCTCTCAGTTTAACCTCCATAAGTAGTTACTATTTGGTGCTTGAGGGAAGATATAGCTATCAATAATTAATGGTTTCTTCATCGAGTCGTTGTCTGCCCTACCACGGACATCACTTCAAATAAGAACTTCGGTATTCGGTGGTACTTTCGCAGTGGATGCCAGGGGCTGCATGTGGACATTGTCTACCATGCGTTCCTCGCTCTCGCTGAAGGTGACGTTGGTAATGACATCCATTCTTGGAGTGCCAGGGTAACGCTGGGAGGCAATCGGGCCACTACCACGTCTGGAAATATTGCGGCTTGGACTTTTGGGAGGGGTTCGCGCCGATCCGAAGGAGTTAGAAATAATTCTATAAGCTGGAGCAACCCAATTTCGAAAAAGCGGGAAAACTACAGGAAGATTCGTGGCCATCGTAGCAATAAACGTTTCTCGTACAGACCATGATCCCGCTGTCTGAGCGCCATTGATCGGGTCCTAGGAAATGTTAGTAGAAGCGATGACTCTGGACGGTAAAAGCGCACCGTAAGCATTAGAACGCTTCGCAAAATGGCGCAGGCTATGACAAAGATACCACCACTGAAAAGAATGACTAGCCCAAGTTTTTTTGACGGCTGTAACGTGGATCGCCACAACATAGGTACTGGTATCGTGATGATGTAGAGATCGGTGAGCACATTCAATACCAAAGAACCTAAAAGAAGCTGACGAGAAACTGCTGGATAGCAGTTATCTAGAGGCGGTTAGATAGTTAAGCAGCATATTAATTGGGGCCTTTTTGGTATCACTTGCTTTCAGGGTCAGGATATATTTGCCAATAATGATTGAATGGCCGGCATCCGAGGTAGAGAATACCGAGTAGTACCAAGAAGCATACAGGAATCACGACGAATCCGATGTTGATATAAATGCGATAGCTTCGTTTGAGACCTACTGTTAACCTCCTGTAGAAGAAAAGGAACGAGGCCTTCAAGGCCCAAAGTAAGACTAAATAGGTCGACCACCCTATAAGTTGGATTTTCGAGCCGATGACCCTATACGGGCATAAGTAGGTATTCTATAACAAGATACTCGTTACCAAAGGGCCTCCTCACCTTAATTGATATTCAGGGCTCTCCGGAGACAACAAAAGTCTCTCCTCATTTGACAAGCCGTTGTTAGCTAGCCCATGCGCTACTGCGCCCACACAATAGGCGGCGGCTGTCTCAGCAGTGTAGAATATCTGTGGTGAGTTAGTCACATAATGTAGTGGAATCCGACTTTGGTAAAAGACAAACTGCTGCAACCCAAACGAGATAATCGTCCGGCTGGAGATCTCTGATGCCAACTTGCTTTATGCGAGAGTACGTCCTAAGTGCTGTAATTACTAGAAAGATAGGTCCATGCCTCAATCACGGTCGAAGACGACATGACCTAATGCTAAACAGAATGGAGGTACCCATAAAATTCAATATTAGAAGAAGGAAGACAGAGGAATGTTGACAAGTTGAGACCAACTACGGTAATGACATAGAGTGTGGCTGGGACCTATGACAGCAGGTGTATATCAACAAACCTTTCAAAATGATACCAGGCTATCCAAGCTAGCATATATTCTCACGGGGGTCAGCATCGTATTAGGACTCTGAAGTTTTGTGTTGCACTGTTCCCGAGGCAAATTCTACGTGACAAGGCAGACACTTATTGAAGGTTAGGTCTTGACATATTCTTCATTGTATAGGTATATTGTAACCCCAAGCCGCTCGTAAGCATTGCTGACGTGTCATAACTGGTTGTTGGACCTAGCTAATCATTGTGAATCCCTAACCTACGTTGGACTTCATTAAATGCTAAAATAGCCCCCACGACTTCTTCACTCATAGGCTCAGTCCCTCTGTTGGTGATTGATTTGCAGCAACTGGCATGAAATGCAACACTAAAGTCCGGCTCTGCATACTGTATCACTGCATAACACAAGATCACGTCATGTTCAATAATGTGCACCGACAAGAGAAAAGGGGGGCCATTTAGCTCGTACCTTGTGTAACAAAATGTATGGCAAGGCTACGTACGAGATACTACATGGGACAGATATTTGTAGGGAGAAACTGGGCTGGGTACTTAGGTTTGTTCAGCTGCGGCTCATCCAACAATGCAAGGGGAGGGGGCCTGACCCGGCTGGTATCATATCATATTTTCCCTAATCTTTTTGATCCTTTACTTTAACCCCTTACCAACCCCCACTAAGTTGCTGCCAAAGGGTTGGGACGGCTTCTCCTCATTCTCTCCTCTTCTCATCTGAACATGCCTTCATAGTATTTACTACTAGCCCAGGCATCTAGACAATTTGACTCTGAATTGCCACAATGATATCGCCAATCTTAGATCAGCGTGAATCTGCGGATATAGAGATTCTGGACTGTGTGGTAGTAGGCGCTGGTGAGTTTAATCGTTCTATTCTTCGTCCGTTAATGCACTATTCGGATGATTATTTTACTAAAGCTATTGTTTAGGGTGGAATGGTCTGGCTGCTGCAAAGCAATACAAGTGTACTCAGCCGAAGCATACCATAGCAATCCTTGATAAAGAGTCCTCCTTGGGTGGTGTTTGGTGTCTTGACCGGTTGTCCCCGGGCTTGAAAAGCAACAACCTTATGGGAACATTCGAATTCCCTGATTTCCCTATGAGTAGCGATAAGTTCGATGTTGTGCCTGGTCAGCATATCCCTGGCCAAGTCATCCACGCATATCTCAAAGCATATACTGAAAACTTCAAGATCAGCAGCTTTATCAGGTTAGAGACTGTTGTGCTTACAGCGGCGCATCAAGGTCCAGAGGTTGGAGGTTGGATATTGACAGTAAAACAGTCGAAGCAGGAACAGTCAGTTAAAATCCATACTCGTCGGCTTATTGTCGCCACTGGAGTTCTTTCTGTGCCTTTCTTACCAACCTTTGATGGACAAGATGTGTTCAGTGGTAAAATCTTTCATACCAGAGAATTCGCGCAAAACAGCAACAGTCTACAGACATCAAAAGCGGTGACTGTAGTAGGTGGTGGGAAGTCTGCATATGATGCTGTATATGAATATGCTACTGCTGGTGTTAAGGTGAATTGGGTCATACGAGGTGCGTTGTTTCTCACTTTGCAAAGTTGTACTATAGACTAAATGCAGTGAATAGCCAGCGGCCATGGACCGGTTTGGATGTCCCCCCCGCGTGTGACACCCTTCAACCAAATGATCGAGAAGCTAGCAAGTGAGTATCGCCTCGACATTTTTTTTTTCATTCCATGTGTCTACTTCAAAGCGTCTACCGGGGGGGGGGGGGTGTCTAAAACCTCGGTCATGGAGTTCTGAAAGGCCTCCGATTATCCGTCGTGATCTATTTCTGATACCGAAACTATTCTAGATATGCGCTTCCTCACGTGGTTTAGTCCATGTATCTGGGGCGATGCCGATGGATATAACGGCATTAGAAACTTCTATCATGGCACAGTACTTGGTCGCTTTCTAGCTAACCAGTTCTGGAAAATCCTTGGCCAAGACGTAATAAGAATCAACAAATACGATTCTCATCCCGAGACTGCTAAGCTAAAACCGTGGCTTCATGTCATGTACGTGGCAGGCAGCTATAGCTTTTTCAATTATGAGCATGACTTTTTTCAGCTTGTGAAAAGCGACATAATTGATATCCATATTGGCGACATTACTCACTTAAGCTCTCAAAGGGTTCACCTTGCCAATGGGATTTCATTCGAATCTGACGTCTTGGTTGCAAGTACCGGATGGGATCAGATCATACCTATAAAGTTCCTACCAGAAGGCATTGAAAAGGAGCTTGGTATTCCTCACCCTGTTGAGCCTGCAGACCTTGTCCCCACAGCGGATCTAGGGAACCAGCAGGAACTCATTACACGTGTTGATGAGGATATATTTCAACGCTTCCCAATCTTGAAAACACAACCGATCTGGAACAAAAACTTTGTTCCGCTAAAGGATAAGGAAGAGGTCAGCCTAACGCCATACATGCTGTACCGTTTCCTCCTACCGCCCTCACCTCGGTTCTTACGCTGTCGGGATACAGCCTTCATTGGCTTGCAGAACAACTTGAGCACCGTTACTACTGCTCATATTACAGCACTTTGGATTAGTGCATACTTTTCAGGGCAGTTGGTAAGAGATCCGGCAAAGGCAGTCGACGACGAGGAGGCGATGAAGAAGCTTCAGTACGAGACGCTTTTACACAATCGGTTTGGAAAGTGGCGCTATCCTGTGGATTGGGGCGATAGAGCACCTAATTTCATCTTCGATGCTTTGCCGTACCTCGACATGCTTCAGCATGATCTTGGACTGAATCCATATAGGAAAGGGGGCAGGCTGGCGGAGATTTACAGTCCCTATGGTCCCGGGGATTATCGCAACATCAACGAAGAGTGGCTGAAGAGATGGGACTGCGACAGCGATCCAGTTTCTAGCTAGGTACCTAAATGCGTGGAACAAAGATTAATGTATATTCGGTGGCATGTTGAATAATTTACCTCGGTATAAACTAGTAGGAAGTCTCCCGTGACCGGCTGGTTCCATATCAGCTATAGCCTATAGCACTGTATCACACACTGTATTAAATGAGTGCAAATTCAAGTATGTATGGAAAATACCTAATAATAATAATATAAGTACCTATGTACCTGTCACGGTCACCAACCGTGGCCGTGGCCATATATACCACCATAGATTTTATACGGCAGCCGGGCGTTAAAACACTTTTCTCACCTGTTCCCATTTACCATAAACAACAATACTCCTTTTTATTAGCCATAAAATGGTTAATTTTAAATAAATAAGTGAATAAAAATAACTTACATTATTTAATGTTTATATTTTAAGTTTTTTTATTATATAATTATTGTTATTTTATTAATATAAATAAAAAAAGTATTTTAATGTTAATTTATACGGTTAATTATAATATATTATTAAAAAAAACCTTTTTTTATTAAGTTAACCTTTAATGTAAAAATATTATATATTTATATTATATAAATTTAATAAAAATTTAAAAAATTAAATTAACGTTTTAATTAATAATTAAAAATAAATATAATATTTTTAAAAGTTAATAATTAACATTTTTATAAAATTAACAATTAAATTAATAATAATAATATTTATAATTTATTATAATAAAGGTTTAATTTTTAACTTTATATATAATATAATTAATTAATTGTTTATATAAAGCTTTATAATTATTATTAATTAATTATATAGCGTAATAATTAAGCGTTTAATTTATTAATATAAAATATTAATATATAAGTTTAAATTTCATTATAATTTTAATAATTAACTTTTTTTAAAAGCTTAATATTTTTTATTGCCATTTTTATAATTAATAAAACATTATTAATAAAAAACTTTTTATTAACCATATTTTTTATTATTAACTATATATTAACATATATATTTATGTTGGTTATATTATAAATAATAACTAAAAGCCCTATAGCTTTAATTATTTTAATGGCTTTAATTATTTTATATAAAAGGACTATAAAAAGGTTAATAACGATTTTAACTTTTTAACTAAATAGTTCCCTCATTAAAAACATTTAAATACACCAGTTTCCGCTTTTGTTATTTTTTATTATTATGTTTTTTCTTTATTTTATATGTACGTATAAATGCTTATAAAGCATATTAATAATTTACTTTATTAACATTTTTAAATAGCATTATAAATAAATTTATTAAACTTAATATTAATTATATAAAAATATTAATAATTAACTTTATATTGTTAATATATAAAATATATTAATGATTAAAATTTTTATTATTAATAACTTTATTTTTTATTAATATATATATATATATATAAGTAAGTAATAATAATTAAAATAAAATAACATATATTAAATTATTTAAAAAAACTATTTATTTAAAATTACGCAAAAAAGCGCAACTTATTTATATGTAAAATATATAATTATTTCTTATTTTTATTATGTAACTATTATTTTTTTAATTAAACAATATTACATTATGTTTTTTACGTTTTAATTAATTATAACTTAACGTTAATTTATTTTTTAATTTATATTTAATTATATTATAAATATATATACGTATATAAAAAGAAAAAACATAATAATAAAAACATAATAAATAAATGTAATATTAATATCACTACTTATATTTACTTTATATTGTTATAACTTTAAGTAAAACTATAAAATATTAATAAAATTTTTACATTATAAATTTATATTGCTATATATTTAACAACATTAATTAATATAAGTATATATATATATATATGTAAAAAAATTATAATAATAAAAATAAAAAGTTAAAAATTAATATATTTAAGTGTTTTTTAAAAAGAAACTATTTAATTAAAAGTTTTAAAACGTGAATAATTTTTTAATAATTTTTATATAAAATAATTAAAGCTTTAAAGCTTTTAATTATTATATATAATATAATTAATATATATATATTATTTATATAATTAAATTAATAATATAATAAAATTAAATATAATTAAGTTAATATATATTAAAAAAAGTGGTAAACGGGTTTTTACCGTTATAAAATAACGGTAAAAAACTTAAATAAACCACTTTTTTAATATATAAAGTTTATATAATTAACTTTTTTTAATAAAAAACATTATTTAATAATAAATTTATTAACGTTTTTAATTTTAATTTATAAAATTAAAATTATTATATTAAAAAGCTTAATATATAAAAAATCGGTATATAAATTAATTAATTTATATATATATTAAAGCTTATAAATTATATAATATAAAATAAATAAAATAAAAACATTTTTAAAATTAATTTTTTAATTATAGCTTTTTAATATTATTAATATATAATATTTTTAATAAAAAGATTATCACGTTACTGACCTTAAAGGGATCAAGCTAGCAACAACACCTACATATATCAGATTAAAGCCTTAAATGCTACTTATACAAGTAGTATCGCTGACCTTTTGGTCGTTAGTGCAACGGCTATGAGGCACTGGCTGCGACGAGGAGTTACGTTGACAACCCCGCTATATCCTGTATCCACGGCAGTTTTCCCTCGGCAAATATCTCAGCAGACGGCTCCATATCTCCTCCACCGTCCAGGAGCATAGTGCGAACGATAATCTTATCATGCATTACTGCTTGATGATGGTATACATGTGAGGTACAATTGTCACAATAGTAGCAGTTGACGGGATTCCCTAAAACCATCAGCTTAGCAAGGAAGTGGTTGTATATCAAGGCATCTTGGGAACTTAGGGACTTACCAGACGCTCCAGTATAGGTGTATGTTTTCAGCTGCCCCTGAATAATCCTTAAATCATCCTAGAACAACGTCAGATTGATCATGACTAGCAAGGAAGTTACTAAACTACGAACCTGGTGAACTATTTGATTCATGGAATAGGGGCCACCCCCAAGCTTTTGACACGTCCCACAATGGCATAGGATATGCTCGGCGGTGTCTAACTTCACTAACCATTCTACCTGCCCACAGTGGCAAGACCCTCGATATACTCCAGGGGCTTTCCCAGGCTTCTTAGGCTTGGAGCCAAAAAGAACCCCATCCTTGATGTCTACGGAGGTGGCTAGTGTGAGCATACTCAGTGTCTTAGGGTAGAAAGAAAAGAAGCAAAAGGGGGGGGAGGGGAACTGACCAACGACGACCGAATCCTCCACCAGGCCAGCTGCATTCTTCGAGAATTCGATATGTACAGGGTCTTCTAGGTGATAAAAGTCATGATCCTCTTGGCTTTCGAACTCGATTATAAAACCATGCGTCATGCCTTTATTGAAAGCCTGCCAGCTGAGGTTCATACCTGACGCATTTTGTGAGATGACTGGAGAGGTAGTAGCATAGATAACCCCGACTCACCCATCTTCAGGCTTTTCAGATAGGGCTTTCCGTCTGGCTTGACACATTTTTTGGGAAGCTGTTCGAAGCTTTCAAAATGTCTTTGAAGTTCTGGCCAAGGCACGGAAGGCTTATATTTGAAGAGAACGATATGCGTGAGGACAGTCATAACTAGGAGGCATAGGTATGCGATCAAAAATAAGAGAGAGCATAGTGGAAAACAATGGGCACTGCGGCGTGATGATTGCAGTCTTTTAATATGTCTGGCCACAACTAGGATGGGCATATATACAGGTTGTAAAGTAAATAATAGGATTGGTAGTTTTCGGCGACTTGGGCGATTCTTGCTCAATTCGTCATTCCTCCCCCGACTGTTTGGTGGGTACGGAGTTACTGCAAGGTGAGTGAAGAATTCCGTTCTTAGAAAGAATTACCATTTCTGGTCGTGAGCTGTGTGCAGTACATAGTACCTACCGCATTATATTAGGAAGTTGAAGACTTGGCAGTGGAGTCTTTTATAGAGCTTAATTGGTACGTAGTCAATGATCTACGTTACCATTTTGAACCTCAGTGTATGGTTGGCTCCGTAATACAATCTGAAAACTGATCGGCCTGGTAACATATATGATTGGTGGCTGTTGGAGCAATGACTCCACTGCCAAGTCTTTAACTTCCTAAAATATTGCGGTAGGTGTAACCCACCCCTGTCCATAACGTTTGACGTCATTCTAGGCTCTTTGTGGGAGTGGGATTTAGGTAGAATGCATTGCTGAGACCCCAACAACTGCTATTGGTTTGCCTAGTATCAATAGCACCATATCTACAGGTTATCAAACGCCATGAATCCATTGTCGACACCTTAAACTTCGTATCAATTCCAAGGCTATATCGTAAGTCAGGTACCAGGTAGGGATTTTTCCAGTATAAAAAGAAAACAACTAGGTTAGTAGTTAGCCCACGATTTTAGTACCTAGGTTACTAGGTTAGGCACATGTATTTTTTATTACCCCGCTACCCCGCTACCCCTGCTTGTAGTGAATAAACAAGGTTGAGCAAGGCCCATTTTATTTATTTTTTTATCCTTCTTTTTCTCTTATACCCCTTTTAGTCTTCCGAAGTGTTCTATTTACATTCCTCGACCCTATCCATCGACCAACCCACAAACATGGCCAGCGCAAATGAGACCGGTACGTGTCAACCCCTTCCCACCCCCCTCAATGTTCACACGCAATGGAGCCATATAATCAGAGGGCACCCACGTATACAATACACCTAGAGCCAAGAAAACAACTAAGATATAACGTCCTTTCTGCCTGACAATTAGTGAATCTGGATACTCTGAGTGCCCAGCAGCTTGCTCAGGTCAAGAAGCAGCTCGACGAAGAGCTAGAGCACCTAACCTCCTCCTTCACCCAACTTCACGCTGCCCAGTCCAAGTTCCGTGAATGCCTCCGCTGCGTCCAAGGCGGCAAGTCGTCCGCCCTTCAGCGTGCGTAAAACTTGTTCATTATTCAATCCAACAACAACCCCCTTTCGCGAGCTACTAGTGTAGAAACTGATGCGCTGGACCAACAGAAGATAAGCCAATTCTGGTGCCGCTTACCAGCTCTCTATATGTCCGTGGGAACCTCGCTAGTGCTTCTCACGTTGTCGTCGACATCGGTACCGGTTTCTATGTCGAGAAGGTACATCTATATCTCCTTGTTTACCTCCAACCATGTTCTGTATTGACGCACCGGTAGGAGATCAGGTCGGCCGCCGATTTCTACGAAAACAAGGTGGGCGAGGTGGGAGGCAGCATCAAAGAGCTCGAGGCAATTGTCCAGGCAAAGACAAACAACGTTCGTGTCGTTGAAGAAGGTAGCACCCACGAGATATATATGACAAGGTTCAATTGTCTACAATCCCTACTAACAAGAGCCCACTATCTAGTTCTGAGACAGAAAATGGCCGCTGGCCCTCAACAAGCCTCTTCTTCCTAGAAATTTTATACCCGCCTCCCCTCCCCCCTTCGAGTACTTTTATCGATTCTCCTTACCCTCTACATAGTGTTCCCGAAGGAAACCATCTGCCAGCATATGCCAGACACTGCTATAAGCTATGGTGCCGAGAATACATGCATCTAATGACTGCGCACCTGGACCCGTAAGATATGTGGACCAAATTACTAAGATAACATACATGTGGTGGCAAGACGAAATGTCCTATCTGCCGGCGTGTTTCCAGTTTGGCGAACGCTCGATTTACTACTGTTAGCAGTGTCCATGACATTTAGATGCTGTTCTAGGATATCATCCACTGACGCTTCCCAAGGCGTTACAGATGTCGTGGATGATTGTCAAGAACTCCCTCACTTTTCCTATGAGACCTCCTTCCGCATCGCAGTCTCCGTCACCAAATAAGAATTGTAGGTCTTCACCCCAAAGGTTCCCGGCCGCCCCATCTTTTGCCATCTGGATGTCGTCATCCCAAGATTCTCCGTAGATGCTGAGATTGAAGTCTATGTTTGGTTCCTCCCGTGTTGTCATGTCCTCAATACTATTCCAGCGGCGGTTGATTGCAATCTCAACAATATACCCGGTGGATTTCCAGTCAAAGCGGTACACGCTTTTAATAGCAACAGCCTTGAAGAATGCAGCCATCGCATGGTGGCTTGATAAGGAGATCTCGGGATAGGCGTCGAAACCATTATGTGGATCTTTCTGCAAGATCTTTGCTGTTTGAAGATAGCGGTGGACACTGGAGGACTTTTTGTTGTCAAGATCTTCACTGATAGCCTCCAGCTTCCAGTCGAGATTTCTACGAAGAATTTAGTGTATGTGAAACAGCTAGAAGCTAGGATAATATGGTACTTACCTTTCTAGACTCACATTGGTGACTCTGAGCTCCGGGGTTTTACCGCTTAGAGGGTAAATTCTTGCTTGTGACATCTGATAGTGGATAGTCGTACCCTTGTTAAACTCAGTAGAGTGCTTAGAATTATTCATCATGGCTAGGTTGGCTGCAAATCTCGAATCTTCCGAACATGCCTCAAAGATGTAATCTGGCATGACGTGAGCTGCCGATGATGTCTGGCTGTCTATGGGTATGAAAGGACCATTGTCCTTTCTGATGAAGTTCAGTGTTGTTTTGGCGAGTTTTGCATCACCAAGCCTAATTATGAGTAAGGTTAGCCTTTGATACCCAAGGAAACCTGCTTGGTTACCTACTGCGTATTGAAACTTCCTGTGGCACGGGGGTTTTTCATCATAGTCTCAAATCCCTTGTAGTCAAAACTGCGGGTACCGCGGGGGTATCGTTTCAACACATAATGACCTAAGTGTGTTCTTATGGTCAAACTCGTATGGAAGCGACCCTCTCTCTTTAACGTTTTCACGAGAGTACGTGATATTTGTTCGGTGTACTCGCGGGTATCTTCATCCTGCCGTAGGTTAGGTTTGATATCATCTCGGAGCTTGAGGCATGGTCGTGCCTCCCGTGTCACATCATCGAGATCGAGCTCAATCTGGTAACCAGTTTTCATGTTGGACGGGGGCTCAACAAAAAGACTCTGGGACTGGTGTGGCTGGTCTGTTGTCAGATCATGAACCCTCATCTGTGCTGTTTCAACCAGCTCGTAAGCATCCTTCCTAGTGGGTGCTATGATATGTAGATATGACCCCGCTGGTGTGTTGTGAAGCTCAACAGAGCAATTAGTGCTAGCGTGGACCAGTTCTTGATGAACGCCCTCGAGTACTCCTTTAACCAGGTCTGGCTCTCCAGGAAGAATGAAATCGGCCTATGAATTCATCATTAACTTAAGTGCCTTGAAGATTGAAGATGGGGAATAAAACATACGATTTCCGTCCTGTCATTGCCCTGAACTTGGGTAGGCTGCTGTTGTTGCCCCATCATGTTCTCTGAACTAATTTTCGTCTTTTCCGTAGAGTAACCCACACGTTGTACAAGACTCCGCAAGAGAATATCAGGGTGCGGTTGGGCAGTTAATGTTGCCGGTGTTGATAGAGAGACCACTTCGCTAGGGATATTGCCTTGAGACTGTGCTTTAGGCTCATCGCAGTGACTAGAAGAGTGTGAAGGCATGCTTAGTATTTGTGACTGACATGATGCCGAGTTGACACAGGGAGGCCTAGGAAGCAAAGCCATGACAGGTGTTGTGTCGTGGTGGACACAATTGTCTGTTGAGGGTTCAAGACTGGGTTGCGTTTGTAGAAAACGGATACTATCGCATGGCGGAGAACCTTGACTGGGATATCATCCTGATTAGTCCAAATAGTATGGTAAGACAACAACTTGGTTGAAAAAAAAAAAACTTAAAAAAAAAAAAAACTAACATGTCAATTGATGAGTCCACAGTGGGAAGTCCTCAGAGCAAGGGAACATCAACTTTTGGTGTACAAGTGGTGTGGAAGTTAACTCGAAGGTGTGCAGGTGTCAAAAGTATGTTTAAGGACGGGAGAGTATGGGGCTTGTATGGAAAGTATCTTGCCTATCTTGAGAGGAGGAGTAGATATACCAGGTAGGAGCATGACAGTGAATGTAAATAAGAGAGGAGGGGGGGGGGGGGGGGGGGGGGGGCGGGGGAAAAAAAAAAAGGGGGGCGAATTGGGGGATGTTTTTTGATAAAAGAAGGAACAAATGTATTATGATGTTTTTTTTTTGAAAAAGAAACACAAATA
>MU394095.1:55961-106852 GCA_022578605.1 Camillea tinctor
CGCTCGGCCGGGCCCGCGCCCTCCCCCCCCCCCCCCCCCCCCCCCCCCCCGCCCCCCCGCCCCCCCCCCCCCCCCCCCGCCCGCGCCACAAAGATCAAGGGTGAAGGAATGGAGGATGGTTTAGGATAATAGTAGGTACCTAAGTAGTAAGATGGGTGGTATTGGCAAGAGCTACCCGATTTCTTGTCAATTCACTATTATGTAGGTTGACACCAGAAGTAGGTACTTAATGTATATAGAGAAGGAAGGTACGTTTGCCTATTCTACAGTCCGGTAACCTGGGTTAAAGGTTTCCATGTACCTACCTAGGTACGCAGCACTCTGTTACCTATTAAAATTCCTATATGCTTAAATATATCTATATATATATGTATTAAAAGACTTATTTATATATTTGTATTTATCAACTACATAACTACGATATAATATAGATAGAATTCATTAATCAATTCAAAGTACATTTGTTTAATAGCAACAGCGTCCGTTTTGCAGTTATGTAACCATTGTTTGGTATAAGCCAAGAAGGATACCGTAGCATGTCACGTGACTTCGTGCACCTGCTGTACTAAATTTCCATTTATTTCTGCCGCGTGACGCGTGACGCGACCCTTACCTATCACATACTAAACCCACACTAAGCCAATAACCAACATATTGTCAACTACCAAGTTGAATTATCATCTTGACACCACATTTGATAACTCTACTCTGACCTGTCCGTGGATCGATTCGGTAATATTTCCGCCGGGGCGTAAATAGAAGCGTGGAGTAAAAGGAAAATAAAGAAACGAGACTGGACCAGTATCACCCTTTTTCTAATCTTTATAATTTCTTTGGTCGTCAGTGGTCGGCAAGTAGTTGATTGTTTGTAAGTGAGCTAAACAGGGTGACCATGACTCGCCGAGCATCTTTGTCTAGATACCTACCTGGTATTGCCAGGGACGATTCCGACGATGAACTTGGTGATGATGACCACCCCTGGGAGTGGATATATTCGTCCTCCAAAGATGAGACCAAGAAGCGCATCCCCCGCCATCAAATCATCGGCGCACGTATGGGTACCTTTGAGTGCTACCTCGGCGACTGTCTTCTTCTTAAAGCTGAAGGATCGAACGAGGCCTGGGTTGCTATTGTCACAGAGTTCATTGAGAGCGATCAGGATGGAGACATGGCCGCCGATTTCCTGTGGTTTTCCACCGAGAAGGAGATTCGCAATAGCGATAGGAAGAGGACTGACTTCCTTGTGGTTAGTCTATTTGATACAGACAGCATGGGGTTACTATACTGACAAGGAGGCTCTAGAATGAACTATATATCACTCCCACTTCCGATGTCAATCCCCTAGCGTCCATCAATGGCAAGGCTCAAGTCTTGTCTCATCAATCATTTCTACGTGAGTATCCGAGTGGCAAGGTTCCCCGGTCTTCCCCTGGTTACAACAAGACGTTTGTCTGTAGGCGAGGCTGTAACATAAGGACCACGACATACACCAATGAGTTCAATTGGGATGATATCTACTCAGGGAAGCCGGAGGATATAGAGGACCTGTTGGAGCTGGTCCGAAGGGAAACCAAATCTACGAGGAAGAGACGAAGAGCCCAAGAAAACCCCACAGCAGCTATTAGTTCTACAAACTACCATCCGGAAGGGGAAGATGACGCGGATGCATACCTCTCTGATGATGCTGTTCGCCACGAAGTTTCCACGCCACGTAAGAAACAAAAGACGATGCGTGTTGTCACGCCTTCCAACCGCAAGTGAGGCGAAATTTCAAATTTTTTTTTCCCTCTCTCTCTCTCTCAGTGTCTCATGAGATCCTCTGTATTAACCAGGTGTCCTAGAATCATGGTAAAAAAGGCTCTTGAGTTTACCCCTTTGGGAACTCGGATACTATCTCCCAGCCATCACCAATCCTCGCCTTTCCAGATCGCCCGTGCCCAGCTGCATGTTGCTTCGGTACCCACCAGCCTACCCTGCCGAGAGTCTGAGTTTTCCGTTGTGTACTCGCACCTCGAAGCGGCTATCACTGATGGATCTGGAGCTTGTATCTACATATCAGGGACACCGGGAACCGGCAAAACCGCTACCGTGCGAGAGGTCGTCTCACGACTCGACGATGCTGTACGGTCAGATGAGCTGGATGACTTTATCTTCGTGGAGATTAACGGTATGAAAATTACAGACCCCCACCAATCTTACTCGCTGCTCTGGGAGGCACTGCGGGGTCAGCGGGTGAGTCCGAGCCAGGCGCTCGACCTGCTTGAGCGCGAGTTCAGCACCCCAAGTCCCCGCCGTGTCCCCTGCGTCGTGCTGATGGATGAGCTTGATCAACTTGTGACCAAGAATCAGAGTGTCATGTACAACTTCTTTAATTGGCCGGGCCTGCGGCATTCTCGCCTAATTGTGTTGGCTGTGGCCAACACTATGGACCTGCCCGAGCGTACGCTGAGCAACAAGATCAGCAGCCGTCTCGGCCTCACGCGCATCACTTTCCCAGGTTACAACCACGAGCAGCTCATGAAGATTATTCAGTCGCGGCTCGAAGGCGTCCCCGGCCACATTGTTGAGCCAGATGCCATCCAGTTCGCTAGTCGCAAGGTCGCCGCCGTGAGCGGCGATGCCCGTCGCGCTCTCGACATTTGCCGTCGTGCCGTCGAGCTAGCCGAGGCCGATGTTCGAGTTGCGAACCCAGAACCCTCCACGCCGAGCAAGCGAGCCAAGGCCCTGATAGGCGAGGCCGACAAGGGGAAGAGTTCATCCAGAGGGAGGGTCACGATCGCAACGGTGAAGCGGGCGATCAATGAGGCCACAACAAACCCGCTGCAGCAGTATCTGCGTGCCCTGCCCTTTGCGTCTAAGCTGGTCCTCGCATCTATACTAGTGAGGAACGAGAGAACTGGACTGTCGGATAGCACCTACGGTGACGTGCTCGAGGAGATGAGTCGGGCTTTACTGTTAGACGCCGGGAGTCGGCGGGTCGCCCTGGTCAAGGGTAATAATATGAAGAGCATTAATAGTCAGATGGGCGCTTATGCGCGTAAGCAGGATACGAGGCTTGCTCGTATCGCTGGGATTAACACGGCGGCTGTCGAGCTGACGGGGGCTGGGATTATCATTCTCGAAGGTCAGCGCGCGGAGCGGCCGAGCAAGGTACGACTGGCCGTGGGTGACGAGGAGGTCAAGCTAGCATTTCGTGACGACCCTGAAATCAAGGCCTTGGGTATAGCATTCTAAACTAGGTTGTATAATAGTAGTAATACACGAATTGTACATAGATACTTTTCTCCTAAAAACGCCTGATCTAGGCCTCCTCCCCGGCGCCCCCTTTGTTCATTACTCTCCCATACCCTGGGTAAAGGAAACATTCATCTCCAAGATAAAGCGATTAGATTGTAGATCGCTCTTTTATGTTGATAAGTATGTCTCGCATGTCTTAAAATTAAATGCTACATATATCTTTCGATATACACCCGAGTCGTCCCTTCTCCGGACTACACGCCCACAAACTAATATTTTTGTCGTCCCAAGCTGGGCTTCCACTCGAGAGGGTGGGTTTCTTCGGTCGCCTTCTCGTCCTGCTTCCAGATCTTGATGGTCTTGTCTGCCTCGCCGACGATAAGACGCAGACCAGTGCGATCGAATGTTGAGCTCATAATGCCTGCTTCGGCATCAAGGGACCCCGGCTGCGCAATTGAGTCCAAGGACTGGAACCGGTGGCCCGTCTTCCAGTCCCAGAAGCTCATAGATCCGTTATCGCCGCCGGAAAACATGACGTCCTCATTCACAGCGAGCGAGTTGATGATAGCATTGTGACCCTCAAAGTTGCCCATAAAGGCTCCCTCAGGGCACTTCCACTGTTTGATGCTACCTGTGCTGCCGGTTGCGAAAGTGAACTCTGTAGGATGAAGGGCGAGGGCTCGAACACCCTTCTTGTGATGTGTGAGAACGCTCATAGTCTTACCTGCCGCAAGGTCCCATAGCCGAACCGTCGAGTCTAGAGATGCACTGATAACTTGGGGGTCTGATTCCTGGCACTTGACATCTGCAACAGTCCCCCGGTGACCGGCAAGGACGTGGATATTGCTGCGTGTTCGCATGTCCCATACCCTAGCAACACCGTCTCTACCGCCCGTCACAAGCACATCGAGCGTAGGATGTAGTGATAATGTATACACGCCGCTCAAATGACCGTGATAATGTCGGATAACCTTGTTCGTCTCAAGATCCCAACACTTCACCATTTTATCTTCGGCACAAGAGAACAGATATGGGTGGCGGGGGGATACAGCAAGGCCACGTACGGTCGAGATGTGGCCGGTCAGAGTCAATCGCAAATTGCCCGTGGCGAGATCCCAGATCTTGATTGTGCGGTCTCCGGCACCACTGGCAAACCACTGGTTGTGTGGCTCGACCGCAAGACTTCGTACCCAGCCCAAGTGGCCAGAGATGACTCTCATAAGCTTCCAGGGTGGGTGCCAGTCAGGCTTCATCTGGTGTGTAGCTTGAGCTCGAGCGACGCTTAGGGCTTGCGATGCCGAGTCGGCAGATCTCTGCGAGTTCAGAGGCGGCTTGCGGATTTGGACGAGAGCGGTTGCCCCGGGCTGAGGCGTGTTTGATGCGACGGTCGAGGGGCTCTCGGCGATACCTTCGATTAACTTCTGTGTCTTTTTCTCCTCTGATGTTGCGGCGGGCTCATTCATGACCAGCTTCTTCCCTCTCTTCCGCGCACTCATGGCCCGGGCCTGCTTCTGCTCAAGCGCGGGAGGGAGTTCCACTAGATCTCGATATTCGGTATGGAAACGGATGGATAACGCGTCCTTCTCATGTTGCGCTTCAATCGGGCCGGTGCTTAATCTCAATCTTTTCCTTATTGATTCGTCGGTCGACTGTGCGAATAGTGATTTCGACCGTTTCGCGTTCTGTAAGATGCGAGACCTGAGGTCGGGCTGGACGACTTCCATGGTATAGAGGTCAATGGGATGTTATTGGATGTATCTTTGATGGAGGACTTGGCAACGTGTGTAGGGATTTTGATTTTGATTTTTTTTTAATAATACTTTTTTGAGCACTTAAAAAAGTCCAAGTTCAATCTCGAGAGGTGAATGTACTGACACAGCCGGAGGATTGGGTAGAAGAACTTGATGCGCCCGTGGTGTTGAAAGTGTTGAGAAATAATTGATAAGTATAATTCATAAATGTTCTAGGTTAGGTACCTGCAGGCAGGTACCGTACAGTTCTCGTATGTACATACCCACCATGATCCTGTTATACGAATATGACCGCTTACTCGCATAAATGCATATAATCATATAATTATATATATTATATATATCTCTCCTCTAGTTTGGTGCTTCTCCCCATCTTGTCCTTTTTATTCCCACTACATCTATTGATGTTATACGACCGAGATTAAGGACACAGCAAGAGTACTATTGGCTATTTGAGTGCAAGCGCCATCTATACTGTGGTGAAGTCTGTGCAAGTCTACTTAGTTTACCTTTCTTTGTCGTATTCCCACAATATGGCTTCGGACCAGTCCAAGTATGCCATCCACGCAGCGGCAAGAGAAGGAAAAGGTATGTCCAAATGAAAAGTTCTCGTATACAAGGCTTTGATACTGATTTCCCCCCCCTTAAGTGACTGTTGTAGAGGCGCTGCTTAATGTAAGCTTACCATATGATCATACTACCCCCCGAAGGCCCGGTTTAGACTGAGCATCTGAGCAGGCAGATCCTAAACTGGCCCACCTCAAGGATGACGATGGTCGTTTGCCCATTCACTGGGCTGCATCTTCTAACCAATACGCTATAGCTCTCATGCTAGCCCAGCAGAAATCGTTCAACCCCGATGTGGAGGTCAGTGCAGTCCGCTCTGGTTGGTGTATGTACCAATGCAATACAGTCTAATCCAAACCTCAAACAGGACGATAGCGGCTGGACGCCCTTGATGATTGCTGCAAGTGTTAAAGACGGCGATTCCGTAGTAGATCTGCTATTGAGTAGAGGCGCCGATGTGAACCAGAAAAGTAGGCCTACTCGTCCTTTACACACCGGTCGAGTGACTAGTTACATGTAGAGAGGGCTAACTTGCCTCCCCCTTTTCCTTCTAGATAATAATGGGCAGGTACGTCTATGAACTAGTATAGGTATAGGTTACCTTCTACACGGGATATTTTCTGATATAGGACCAGACTGTTCTCCATTTTGTCGCTTCCAAGAATAATCTCGATGTTGCCCGCAAGCTGTTTGACAGCAAGCCGCCAGCATCTACTCGAGTGCGCGACAAACGCGGCCAGTATCCACTCCACCGAGCCGCTGCCATCGGCTCAGTACCTATGCTAAAACTGCTACTCGAGAATCGTAGTCCTCTGAACGCAACTGATAACGTGGGCTACACTGCCTTGCAGTGAGTGGTTTCTGCTCGTTTGTCCTTCCCTTCTTTCTTAAGCCTTGTTTCGGGAGCGAAATTCATCCATCATGGCTAGGCTTGTGAGTTTCGACTCCCGAGACAGTCTGGAGAGTAAACAAGTTACTTTATATAGCAATTATTGACACTATTTGTTACAGTCATGCTATCGCCGAAGGTAATGGTAAGTTTTCTCATAAGTTAGCTGTAGAGTGCGACGGCCATAGTAACGCGAATATAGGGGCTGCTGCCATAGCGCTACTGAAGGCCGGGGCCGAGACCGACAAGCGAGATTTTGATGGTCACATGGCTCTCGATCTTGCCCCTGACAAAGAGGTTCGTACACCTGTGTCTAACCGCTAAAAAAAACTAACCTAACATGGAATTGCTAGGTTCGCAAGTACATTGAGAGGGAGGCGGAAAATGAAGGCATCGATCTTTGAATGACCTGCTTCTACTACAAACAAAATGCGCTAGTAATGAAGTTGTCCCGCCATTTTTGCATTGTAACCAAGAAAATAATAGATTACATCCAGATAGGACAAGTTGGAGCCGAGAAAATGGCCTCCTTTACTTGATCGTCCGCTCTACTAGGTCTCTGTACATTGCTTTGACGTCCTGAACATCGGCGCGCAACTCCTCGACCAGCTCACTCTTCTCCCCTAGCATCTCTAGAGTGGTCTGATATCTCTCGTTGATGTCGGACACTTCCTTCTCAAGTTCTTCGACCTTCTTTATTGCTGCTTTACCCGCCTCCACTTCTTTGATGAGGGTGACAATCTCCCCGCGTGCTTCATCTCGCTGACTCGATATCCGGGAAAGCTCTTCTTTTGCTGCCACCTTCTCACTTTCTAACCGCCGGATAGCGGCGCTCATCCTTTCGACAAGCTGTACTGACGGGCCAGCAGTCATAGTTGAGACAGAAACCATGTCCTGCAGAACGTTCTGGGGAGAAGCTGACCTCTCAAGGCCCTCAAAAATCTCATCCCTATCTCTATCTGCAGCATTGGTCGATGGAGAAGCCAGTAGATCCAGGCCGCTAGGTAGAGATGGTGGTGTGCCTATCTGGGCTGAAGATATGGGGAAAAGGGGGGATCGTATCGGGGGCTGGGCCGATGGCCGTCTTGCGGATGAAGGTCTCTCGCTTGGGCTTGGTTCGCCATTACTAGAGGGCGCCGAGGTCTTGCAGAACCTTGTTGAGTAGGTTTGCAACCCAAGGAAGTCGCTGCTGAACGTCCTCTGCGGTGCAGCTAGCAAGGGAGATTCGGGACGACTCCCATTTCGGAAGGCGGTGGTAGGAAGATCCTCCAACCAGTTCCGTCTATCGGTATCCGGCCTATCGGGCTTTTCTTCTTTCCACGCCGCTTGTTGCCTTTCCAGATCAGCCTTCGTTTCTGCTAACGCGGCCTCGGCCTCTTCTGCTCGTTTGCGAAGCGATTCGAATTGGGATTGGTATGAGGATAGATCACGTTGAACGTTTGGTAGTTGGGTTTTCGCTTCCTCTAGTTCCTCCTCTTGACGCTTGGCACGTGAAGCCTAAAGTAAACGAATCGTCAGCGATGATCGTATTCCCTCTCAACTACTAGAGCACATACCGTTTCCCGAGCCTTTCTCCTCATCTCAGATTCTCGTCGTAATGCTTCATCCCTTTCTTTTTCCAGGCTTGCAGTTCTAGCCACTAGGGATGCTTCTATGCCTTGCCAGTTCTCACTTGCAATGGAATATTGTGTCTGGAGCGTCTCGATCTGCCGGAGAAGCTTAGCTTGCGCATCCCCCACGGCACCCGATGAAGCTTCCTCAGCCCTGGCGCGCATTGCCTCCAGCTTGCTTTCCAATATCTGTAACTCGCCTTTCAGTTCCAATTCTACAGCACGAGAATGTTCTGAAGCCCTTTCGGCCTTCTCCCGAAGCTCCGCTGTTTGCACCTTTGCTCGGTCGGCTATGAGGCCCTTTTCCACTTCTAGCGACGCTATTGTATCTTCCAATTCTTTCACACGTTGCTTCCCAGCCTCCCTAAGCTCCCCGCGAAGCTTAGCTTCCGTAGACTTAGCTCGATCTATTTCCTCCTGGAGTTTTGTCTTGAGTTCAGATACAGTATTTTCCTTTGACGCTATATCGGCTTTCAACCTATCCACATCCCTTCGTAATTGTGTTGTTATCTTAAGTGCTTCCTCGTTCGCTTTCTCAAGCCTGTTGGATTCATGGACTTGTTTGCGTAAATTGTTCAATTCATTTTCAGCCTTCTGACGCCATATCTTCTGATCGTTAAGCTCCTTCTCGCTAACTGCAAGTTGACCCCTCAATTTCTTTATGATTGTTCGATGTTTCTGCTCTGTAGCTGCTAGCTTTTGACCCTCCTCCATTAGCTGAGCAACCAGCTGATCTTTTTCAGCCACCTTCTTTTCCAAGCTCCCTGCCGGCGCATTTATGGCATTATTCCTCGCCGCTTCTGCTGCCTCTTTGGCCAAGTACTGTAATTTCGCTTGAAGAGCATCCACCTGCTCAACATGGCTATGTAACTCTTCTTGATGCTGTATTTGGGACTCTTGTATATTCTTCTCTAGGTCTGCTATGCGCTTTTCGTACAAGTCACCTGGAACTGGCATATTTGTAGGCTCCACTGGTATTTTTGAAGCGGACTCGGATATCGAGAGAGGCTCTTGGTTAATGCCCTGGCATTCATTTTGTAGCGATGTACGAGGACTTTCCACATTGGACTTGAGACCATTGGAGGCCGGAGGCATGTCTGTAGGCTGCGATATATCCCTAGCATCCGCTCCTGTAGCAGAAGGCATTGCATCCGGGGCTCGATCGATCGACAAGCTTGATCGTGGATCTGTCGGTTGCGACGTGGCTGTTGGGTCTGTAGAATGACCATCCGAGCTCGGACGAGGACTTTCGGCGCTTGGCCGGCCGGAGGATGTATCAGATCGTTGAGTAGAATTTTTCGAGGCGACAGCGCGAGCCAGTCTTTCCTGCAGTCTATCGTTCGCAGACCTAGAGGGGGTACTCGAACGTGGGGGTGGTGTCGCAACGGGTGGCGTTCCAGCTGCAGTGGAAGATGCTGGCTCTAAAGGTCGTTTCGCGGGCTCTTCTTCGGCAAGGATGTTGTCAAGCCGTGCCTCAACACCGGCGACAGCCTGGGATAAGAACGAGCCCCATTTCGATGTCTTCTGAGGCGCAGACATGTCTTAAGGCTCAAGGGCCGGGAAGGTCTAAGTGATCTAGTGGGTGGCTACTGGTGTTGGATGTTGTGGACTTCTTCTTAAGAGTCGGCGCATCGTACAGTGAATTCGTAATTAGACGGCTTAATGCTGACGTGTCACGATAGCAAAAGATAGCGAGGTGCCAACAGGAAACAGGGCCAGTTTAAATCTCGTATAGGGCGTTCAAAGGTGAGTCGAATTGGTGTTCCAACTCCGCCTCTGACGAAGCCTCAAGTTACATCAATAGGCCAAGGCGCGCAAGCTAGCAAAAGAAAGGAACCTCTCGGGAATTCGAACGCATCGCGGGTCAAGCACACACAGCTTAGAGGCTACTGTTGGATGATGGTGTTATAAAAATTGAATAGTCCGTTTCGTCTACGTTGATAATAGTGGGAGAGCAGTAAGAGTAGTAATAATAATGGGAGGAGGAGGAGGCAGCAAGTGCTATGTGAGTGTGTGTGCGCACCATTAACGTAAGTGGTGAATAAAAAGTAGGTAGGTTAGCTGGTTAGGTAGGTACTACGTCCATACGAGAAACGTCCAAATATGCTTGTAGATAGCGATAGCGGTACGTAAAGTGCATACTCAGGTACTGGACACCTAAGATACCTCTTGCTAGAGATAAGTGACCAACCTACATTAGGTACCTAGTACATGGTATTATGGATTGCATGCATAACCTACGGAGTATTGACATAGTGCGCAGAAAATTAACTACGCAGCTACGTAACTAGTAGGTAGGCACGGAAATAAGCCCATACGTATATCTACCTACTTAGTAATATGTATCTACCTAGCTACTACCAGGATTTTTGCCCCCTTAAGTTCATACTGCATATTCCATACTTGGGTGTCTCATTCTGCAAGGGTAAATATCAAAGTGCAGGGTATTAGGATATAGGTGCAATCATTGGTACGGAGTATACATGTAAACAGAAACCCACCGGACGGGGTCTCACTGAATCGGCATCTTCGGCTCCCATGGCTTCCTATTCAAGCCCACCAGTGATCGAGGGTGAGATTACCTACCTAGATCACGTACCACCCGATAGTCATATACCTACTAGGGCCATCAGTCCTTACACTTCCTACTATATAAGGCTATAAACATATTGTAAAACTACTAACTTTCTTTACTCTATAAGTACATATTTTTCTACCTACCTACTTAAGTACTTATCTATCCGTGTATCGGTCCATCTATTGGATCCCTTAATTTGTCGTCCCCCACGTTCTGGCAGCAGCATGTCTGCTCTGAGCTTCCCCTACCATGAACCTCGCGAGGGATTCTGGGGCGAGAAAACGTCTACCCTAAACTTTTGCGAAGAGGTTACTACCATTGTTCTTGCTTTGTTATATGTTGTAAATTTATCGAGACTAACGTTGGCTTTAGGACTATGTTATTAGTTACTATTGTGCCGAAGTCTGCAATGTGCGCCATCACATCTCTCGCTCGATCCACGCCGGGCTCCTCATGTAGCTGACTCTTTTAGACACTGACGAACCTTCTTTTCCTCTGCCTAGGTGTTAAGGGTATTCGAGCATGTATCAAATACTCCCACCCTCGCATATTCCTGGTGGCATTTGTCGGCTACATAGTGGTTGGCTGTGGCTCTACCTTTTTTCATGCCTCGCTCAAATGTAATAGGCACACATTAGCATATACCTACCCTCCTCATCTCTCTAGCTCCCCTTCCCCCTCCCCCCCTTTTCCCTTCCCGTTTAATAAGATGCTAATATCTCTTAGATTACATGCAACTAATTGACGAGCTTGCTATGATCTACACGACATGTTTTATGTGCCATGCAACATTTGCTTATGGCAGGTCTCGGGGCTTTTCATTCTGCCTGGGTGCCGGACTTGTTGGCCTTGCATGGTTTATTACTGTGTGTCATACCTTATTTTGGCTGCACACCTCGATCGGACCTCACGACTAACTATCCCCTAGGCAAGGTATTACCAGACTAAGGATCCTGAATTTCATCAGACTGCGTACGCCATCCTGACGGCTACCGTTGTTTTCTCCAATATGTGGATGTGAGTAATTTTTGGAGTCGTTTATTCCCCCTTTTGGCCTGTCTCGGGGCGGCCCGGGAGTCAAAGTTCGCTATCATAGTTAAGCGTATGAGTTTGTAGGAGTTTCGACTCCCGAGCCAATGGTCTCAAGAGTAGATTAATTACCCAATATGGCAATTATTGACAACCATCATTATAGTATGGAGAAGATGGTTAGGCCACAGCTCAAAGAAAGACAAGAAAACCGACCGCGGAATTCGACAGTCCCGAGTAGCGATGCGATTTTATCACAGATGTGGATGATGGTCGCCGTGGGTAGGTGAAAATAGTGAAGGGAGGGTACTCTAAGTATACCATTACAGCCCAGCTAATTGTTGGTGTTGCCAGGCTTGAGTATATTTCTCGGCGGTTACGTGATATGGATTCTCGACAACGAGTACTGTGGAAAAATTCGTAAATGGCGACACCAAATCCAGCTCCCATGGGCTATTGTTCTTGGTAGGTGATGTAGTCTACGTTACGATTTGTCTCGTCTCCGGGGCGTAGTCTGGGTACAAGGTTTTAACTAGAAGCTTACTGATCATTCACTCCTGTTCATAGAGGGTCATGCGTGGTGGCATTTAATGACTGGGTTTGGTGGTGAGTCAACATTTGTGTACTACTGAATATGTAGTGCAAGGCTAACTGAAGGAACTTACTCAGCATACTATTATATCATGTGGCGTATTTGGATACATCGCTGCCTGGATGGCGATGAAGACAAATTCCGACTTCGTTGGCCGTCGATTTTCGTAACACCAGCTGTGGTGGTCATAGTTGAGGAGGACAAGAAGCATCTTTGAGAACCCCTTCCGTAAAAAGTTGCTTACATATATGTATGTATAGAATTTAAATTAAGGATCGAGTTTTTGCAATGTTGATTGCATTTTTTGAGTTAGCTAACCTAAGTAAGTTGATGATGAGAGTGGTGGAAGGGGGGATTGGGCTTAGAAAAGGTGGTTACATGTTATATACAATCACCTGCACCTGAAGTCATGTACTATTTCGGGGATTATTAGTTGCTACTGGATGTAGCACCTAACATGTAGGTTAGATACTTAATAAAGGGAAGAACTTTGTCTCTACTTATACAATGATTAGGTGCTTGTGCTAGGTGTGGGGTTATACATTGAGACAGGACCTCGGGATTGCGTAATCTTACCTGGTACCTAGGTAGAGAACCTACTACGAACTAGATGGCACTAGGCACTTAGTCCTTTTTTTTTGTGCATCCCATCATACCTAACCTATATCAATTGGAAACACCTGACGTTGACGGTATCTGACACCTTGAAACGCACAGCACACAATTCCTTCTAAGTAGTACATAACAGGTAGTATCCAATTTGAGCAGCTCTCTCATCATCACCAGTCAATGGTAACCTACATGATCAGATCCCTTAAAAGCACACACCAAGACCACCATGTCAATCTCGAACGAAGCACTGCAAAAAGTGAGTAGGAGTAGCTTACACACACGTACCCTTCCCACTTCTTTCACAACAATTCAGTGTATTTGCAGTCGACTAAAGTAAAGGGAAAATGGGTGATAGCTGCTGCGCGAGGTTGAGACACAGGCCATAGCGGCTCAGCAGCAGATCTCGCTGGTGAGAACACAGCAGGCCTCGAAGCAGCGAGAGATGCGCATGGCTCAGTTAACACACACCGAGATGTCTTCGTTACCACCAGACACAAATGTGTACGAGGGTGTCGGGAAAATGTTTGTCATCCTCATCCCCTTTCCTTTTTTTTTCTTCTCTTTCTTCCCTTTTTTCTTTATTGGTCCACATTGTCCTTTCTGAAACTGAGCGACTGATTGACTCACTAACATAATATTTCCTTTCCCTCTTGCTAGGTTCGTCTCGTTGCCCGTTTCCGAGATGAAGGGCAAACTAGAGGCCCAGATCAAGGAGGCCGAGGGTGAGGTGGATGGTTTAGGAAAGAGACTACATTATCTAGAAGTATCGCAAAAGAACAGCAAAGAACATATCAACCGCATGTTGCGAGGTGGAGGCTAGACCGATTAACCCATCTTACTAGTACCTGCTTACTTTCCATACCTACTTAGGTACCTACCTACCCACCTAACCTGTTTATCAATGTCATGTGGACTGTATATGATATATGTACATAGAGAGGCACGTGAGTGGGTGGAGTGGAAGAGTTCGATCTCGTGGATGGAGGGAGTAATTTAGTGGTGGGTACCTAGTGAGTGGATGGATGTCACGAGTCCCCGAGGGGGAAAAAACAGACTCGGAAGAGGGTACCTAGCCCTACCAGTTCCTTATATAAGCTAGGTATGCTGCTAGCCTACTAATAGTAGTAGTACTTATAATATACCCTCACTGAGCTGATCATCTACATACTGTTGCTCTAACACCCTCCAAGAAAACCTTTTTGCGGAAGGTATAAACTACCTGGCAAGGTACATAGGTGATGAATACATCGGGTATCTGCTACACCACTATTATTCAGCTGTTCATCCAGAACGCCCTCCCTCCAATAGGTCCGTAAATCGAACCAACCAATTGCTAGCCGGCTAACCCCTCCTTTTCCTATCTGCCTTAGAGGTCTCTCGTCCATTTTTAAAACCCCCCTGTCCCCGCTTTCCAAGGTTCTACTTCTTTCCCACTACCTAGTCCAGCGAACCTCAACCTATAATATGTGATGCACACCTCAGGATACACGGCAGACTGATCGGTTTGACCTTTTTTTGGCCCCCAACTTCCAGCCGCGGACAACTTTACATGCAAGGTCTCACCTTTTTCTAACAGATAAGCCACATAACCAAGGTCGAGTATCCCTAACCGTGGGAATAGGCTCACTTAGCACTCAAGCATCATGGTGGAGGTACAGCTGTCGCGATGGTGATACTAGCATTTCAATCCAGTATGATACCAACATGACCTGGAGCCTACCACCACCACTCCCCATACGGTGTACGGGTATAAAACACCGCATCTGAGTGGCGTAGGTGCTGGAACCTAGTGCTAGTGACTGATTGGTATGCTTCAAGCTATGGTATAATAAAATCCATTGCCGTACCTATACTAGTGGCCAACATCCTTAGCACGTGTATTTACACCCTCCCGAGAGGCGGTACTGATACATAAATAGAGGCCACCACCCCACCCCTGTGTCAGATCGGCCCTCTGCTGACCTAGGTCCTGTCTCTTGTCTCCCACACCTTTTCTTCTTCTCCCCGTCTCTACCACCTGTTCCACTGTCCCCTCTTCCCTCCTCTCTTTCCTCTACTCTCTACTGAACATATTCTCTACTCGGTTTGTGTGATCAGCTAGATCGTAAATAGCTGCTGGTGGCTTTGAACATCCAAACACGTTCTTACTCTTTTACCTATTTTGAATTGGTTCTAGAATAATTCCCTCGTAGGAGGAAACGCAAAAAATGAGTAGATACTCATCCGAGGATGACTCGGACTACGAGCTTCGTTTTAGGCACCGCCATGCCTCCCCGGGGCGGCAGCCTATAGCCCATTACGTCCAGGCACGACCAGCATCGTCGTCGCGACCTCGTTTTTTCGACGAGCCCCGCCCGGATGACCGCTTTCTAGTACCCGTCGGCGAGCGCGAGCGCACTATCGTTCACCGTTCGCGGTCTCGGGACCGTCCTACCTCACCGGGCGCTGAGATTGCGCAGCCCCCGCCTCCCGTCATCATCAACAACCGCATCTATAATGTGTCCGATTCTGAATCAGACGACTCTCACGTCTCCCGTCATCGTGCCCATTCGCGTACCTCGTCTGGCTACTCGTTTTCGCGTGAACGTGAACGTGAACGAGAGCGAGAACAAGATCGAGAGCGCGACCGTCTCGCCTTAGAACACTTGAATCGTGATTATCATGATCGTGAGCTCGAGAGCAAGAGACGCGAATATGAGCTACAGATGGAAGGCCAGAGGCGCGAGTATGAATTACACGTGGAAGGCCAGAGACGTGAGTATGAGATACAGGTAGAAGCTCAGCGACATGAATTGGAGCTTGCGCGCACCCAGAGGGAGCTGCGGGAGCTCAAGCTAGCAGCTCAGATTGAGAAGGAAGAGAAGCGACGAGAGCGAACTATGAAGGAGGAGCAAGAATTGCGCGCTGCCAAGAAGGAGCTCGAGGAGATTCGCGAGAAGAAAAAGCAGGACGAATACGAGCAAAGAATCAAGCAGAAGCTCGAATTTCAACGACTCAAGGAGGAGGAGGCCGCCCTTGCCGAGAGAAAGCGTCGAGAGAAAGAAGCCAATGATGCCATTGAAAAGTATAAAAAGGAAGAAGCTGATCGTAAACAGAAGGAGAAAGCGGCACAAGAAGCTAAGGAAAAGGAGTACAGGTCGCGCTTGCAGGACCAACTTCTCAAGTCCGGGCTTGACGAGAAGGAAATCAACGCGATCCTAGCCGGCAAGAAGGTCGAAAAGGAAAAAGAAAAAGAGAAGGCGAAAGAGAAGGAGAAGGAGGAGACGGCAGTGTGTAAACCGCGACCTACTTACACTCGTATGGCGCGACGTCATCTCTCGCTTGAGACATTGAAGTATTATGATGTGGATTACCAACTTGATTCTGTGAGTGACCTCAAATAGCCCCTTTTTACCATGAGCCTATCATATGACTAACCGTAGATTCCAGGATCCCGATTACGTTTTAATCAGGCGATGGGTACCCGAACCGGAGCAGGATATGTTCTGGCGACATACCAAAATCATCCGTGAGCAGCGAACCACCCGTAGCGGGGGGCTCGTTCTAGCCATTGAAGAGAAAGAGAAAAAGAAGCATCACCACCACCACCTTGAGCCAGAGTTCGAGTGGGTTCGCAAGAAGGAGCGCAGAAGAAGTCGATCACCCTCTATTCTGGCTTATTTTGCTGGGGCTCGACCTGCGTAGTTATGACTTCTTCCTCCATGTTCCTCCATTTATCTGTTTTTTCTCCTTGTTTGTTTGGTTTAATAAGGTTGTGTGTCCACACTTCTTTAGATATGATATACCTTTTGATATTGGATTTTTTTTTTCTTGTGGTTTATTTGGGTAGCACATGGTACCTTATGATACGGATCAGATTCACTCGAAAACGGAAGTTTTTGAGCGAGGGTAAAAAAGGAGATACATCATCTGTTTCTTTTGCCTGAGCAAATGATTCATTTCTAGACTAGTAAGGGTGAGATGAGTTTTATGACGTCGGCTTTTTTTCTTTTTTTTTTAAATTTTTTTTTTTTTTTTAAAATTTAAAAATTTCATACATGCTCCTTCGTATTTCGATACCAGGTAGTCTCTGCTTTTCGAATCAACTCTTCGTATAACATCCACGCCAAAGCTGAACTCATGGCTTTGCGGCTCATGCGTAGTGTCAGTCCGTCGTAGAGAGAACGAACGCCTTCTTCTCTGACCATCTTTCGATAGGCCTGAAACATATTGCGGTAGTCGTGTGGCTGTAGCTGGATCCTTGTCTTGACTGCATCGAACGGGTTCGAGACAAACGAGCACGTAGCGCCAGCAAGTAAACCCGAGCTGAAATTTACTGTAGCAGATAACGAAATTTTCATGTTGCCGCCGGAGCTCGGATGTGAGGGCGCCGAGCTCTGATGGGCTAGTAGGCCTAGTTGTTTCTTGAACTGCTCGTACGAAACAACGTACAGGCCTGCGTAGGGGGCATCACGTATCGCGGTCGCGCCGAAGCCGGCAAAAAAGCCGGGGATGCGATCCGTCCTGTATATATCCTTCGCCGCACCGGCAATAGAGCGGTACGAGTAGAGGCTTGACTCATAACGAACTTTGATCACGGTCAGGGGCATGAGTATCAGGCCCGCAAAGGCCCTCGCTACAGCACCGGATAGGAGATTTGCCGTGTTGGAGAGCTTCGGTAGGGCCGAGGAAGAAGAAAGCGACGAGTTGCTGCTGTTCGATGGCACAACCAGTTTCAAGGAGGCCGCGTGCTGCCGGATCTTATTCAGAGTGGTGAAGTAGATGGCAGAACCGACCCCGGTCCGCAAGGCTGAGGGGACTGTGCCCCTCCAGAAAGCTGCCAGAGCGTTGGGAGACTGGGCGATCTCCCTGATGGCAACTCTGATAGAATGGGAGCCAGACTGTTGGACTCTTGTCTTGAGTAGATCAAAAGGCTGTAGAAGTACGGCACCAAAGGTTCCGGAGCCTAGGCCGGCAGCAAAATGGAAGGCTGAATCAGGAGTGGTCAACCAGGTTGGTTGCGGGCTATTCGACTGCACTTTTCACTCACTAGATGTAGACTTGTTCATGCTGTACCACAAGTGGGAACCCTGCCGTGGCAGAAGATTCCGGGTTTCTTATTGGTAACCCATATAGTACACTTGACTTGTCATTACCTGGGAAGACCAGCTTCAGGGAGGGATGAAATCGTAGGTTAGAGGAGAGTGCCGGTCATTGGCTTCGCAGCCGGTTTGTTAGAAGGAAGGGGGGGGGGGGGGGGGAGGCTATGTTAAAGGAGATAGGCCAGAAGAACGAATGACGAGCGATGAGTCGACTCTTTTTTTTATTCCTTTAAGTTTCCCCGGTCTCCCCCTCTGGTTTCATAACCTCAGTATGCAACTTTTATTAGCGTGCTGGAGCTAAGCTAACCCGCTTAACTAGGCATTAGTGTAGGTCCATCATTTGGACCCACCGGCTGCTCGGGTTCCCTCACGTCATATTCGTTTAATGCGATACTCACCGGTAGGTAACCTATCTGTGTACATGCATACCTATAGGTTTGAAGTACGGCCCGGGGGTAACCCAAGGTCAAATCCCCACCAAAGAGAGGTGATATAGGCCATCTCGATTGTATCTAGTTCTAGATAGGTATATATGTACATATGTAGGTATAAACCTACATACCTATATTCATATGTGATATGTACGTACCTGAATAGGTGGGTGTTTTCGGACGATTTGAGATTTATGATGGTGTAAAGTCGATACTAGTTGCTTGTGCCTCCGTAAATTTCTAGATCGGTTCTAAATACGCATCCACACATTCCAATAGGAGAGGGAATTGGGTGCAATGTCTTCTACGGGGGCTTCATAGGCTTTGCGGGCGTGATTATAGAACCATGGTGGGTTCCGGGATTCTTGAAGTGCTAGGACATGCTCTTTCTACCTTCAACCCTTATCTTTGGCCCCTACGATCGATTCTAACCGACCTGCCATAAGCCGATGTCGCTTGACAACTTCGACCCATTCATCTTCTGCGTCCTGTCCAACGTCGATGCTCGCTAGTAAGATACTAAAGTCACCTCCAAGACGGCCGAGACTACCGGCACAATAAAGCACCTGTGTTAGGAGGCTGTCTCGGGATGCCTGATCTCTAACGTTGGGCAAGTAGACCCGCAGCGTTTCCATCAACATAGCAATCAGGTGGAAAGGAAATGTAGAAATTGCCGAAGGGACTGGTTGAAGGGGATCCTGGCCCTCGTCATCCGGTGTCTCCTTAAGTACCGGCGATGGGAATATACTCCTAAACATGGAAATGATTGCGAAACTCTGCTCTCTGAATATTTCTATGTACCGCTTGAGATACCGCTCGGTCTGCTGCCCTCCCGACCATCCACTTCCGACCGGGTGTTGCTGTTGCCGCATCTTTTCCTGGTCCGCTAGTTCGCGAAGCGGATCTAATGCCGCGAGCATATTCATAAGCGTCGATAAGCGGCAAGTGAGGAATAAGGCTCCGAGGCCACCACCATTTCCCGAGACGCCAATAGGGTCTAATTCCGGGACGACTCTTCGAAGCCAGCTTATAGTCCTTAAGGCTGATGCTAGCTTCAAGCCTGGTGCACGTAAACCTGAGATCAAATTCTTGGCCATTGCTTGCATAGCCTCATCTGCTTGCGAAGACACCGATGACACCAGAGTAGAGTCGGGATACAGAGAGTGTAATCGCCGAATATGTGCATTCAGATCTAATGCAGAAGAGTAGTTTGTAGTAGGAGTCGAGGATCCGGTGGTGATGGTAGTAGAAAGCAAGGTGGGCAGATCCAGAACGTCGACCAAGCGCTCAACATTTTCTGACAATAGCAAGGCCTTCTTGCGGGAGTTGAGGATCTCATTGTCGGCCGACTTATGATATGTGGTGGAGAAACGAACGGCTTCATTGTCCAGCTTAGGGATAGCGGCTTTTAAACCAGCGGTAGCAGAAGCCAATGTGGGAAGAGAAAGACCTAGGTTCGCATGGTGTTCTGCCGAGGCGATGACAGACTTGTGTGAACGCTGCGAGAGAGCCTGCAATGAGAGAAGCAAGGAATGGGAGGCCTGGACTAAGTTTTGTTGCTCGGTGGTTTCAAGCTGAGAGAGTGGCATGGATGCCAGACTGGACAAGTATTCGAGGGCTGTGTTATCAGAAGCACTAGCGCGGTCCAAGTTGCCTGGTGGACTTAGCAAATCGTAGAGAAGATCGGCCATGGTAGCGAGGGTGACGAGGACGTAGGTGATAGTAGTGGTGATGGTGGATGTAGGTGACCTTGGACGAGTGACTTGTAAAGAAGCATGACTCTTTTATAAGATCCCTAAAATCCCTTAACCAGGTTAGATGCCTATGTAAGTATGTCGCATTTGACAAGCGCCTACCTAAGTTACTATTGAGAAGTAAGATAGTACATACTATGTAGTTGGTAACCTACATGGGTACATCAGTACATGTATGCATGTATGTGCACTTTTAGATACACTTTAGATACGTACCTTATCAATGCAGGCTGGCAGCTCAGATAAGCATAAGCGTCCCAACAAAACGTAACTACTTAACAAGTAGGTACTTGTTAAAAGTAGTACTAATTACTTACTACCTACTCCCACATAACCTACATAACTTCCCAACTCCTAACTTCTTTTCTGAATGTTCCCTATTTCCTACTCGATCTGCTCTACAACTCTACACCAGCAGACTGTCCTAGGTTAGAGCTTGGTGCCATGCATGACCTTCGACTCAAATCCTGACACGTAGTGTTGTAACTAACCTAGTAAAGTGTCCATCCCGTCTGAACCTCCCATCACGCGCCTGAGAGATCACCGGTACCTATCCATCGTCATTCACCAAAGTTACCCTTTTCCCACCTGACAAACACCTCCCCTTCCTCTATTCTCATCCATCCCCCTTCCCCTTTTCTACACTCCCTACTCCTTTTTCTTTTTCTTCTTTATTTCCTATTTTAAATATTTTTTCTTCTTCTTTTCTTTCAACCTGCTTTCACCAACTTCGTTTCTATTCCTTCTGCTATTTAGACTTTGCTTTCTCCTCCACCCGCAGTCTTTACCAACTGCCAACTCAACATCCCTATCCTGCCCTTCTTCCTACTCAGCCAAGCCCTCCTTTCTCATCCCAACACCCCTTCTCCCCCCCGGAAGAGTATAGTATAGTACAGTATAGTACAGACGGAGGAGTACGGCCTCGCCTTTCTCCGTCTTGCCCATCATGAGGGATCCTTTCCCCATACAGCCGATCCCCGCCCTGAGCGAAGCCATCAAACCGTGGGCTGACTATTTCAACTTGTCGACGCTTCCCCTCCATATCCACGAGATTGTCATAATAGCAGCCTTCTACCAGTTTATCCATAGTGTCGTGTCTCCTATCCTATCGAAACGCCTCTTTCCCACCCAATATGCAGCCTTATCTCGATCCAAACGGCTCAGCTGGGATGTTCACGTCGTGTCTCTGGTACAGAGCACCACCATCAATATCCTAGCGCTTTGGGTCATGTTCAATGACGATGAGCGCAAGAATATGGATTGGCAGGAGCGGATCTGGGGATATACTGGCGGTGCTGCCATGATCCAGGCTCTGGCTGCTGGCTATTTCCTCTGGGACCTGATCATCACTGCTTCCAATGTGAACGTTTTTGGTCTAGGCATGCTTGCGCATGCGATCAGTGCACTGCTTGTGTATTCATTTGGCTTCGTAAGTTGTCTTCTTCCATATCTACCGTCCTAGTCTGTCCGATCACAGGCTAACCTAAGACCTTTGATAGCGACCGTTTGTCAATTATTACAGCTGCAACTTTATTCTATGGGAACTGTCCTCCCCTTTCCTCAATATCCACTGGTTCTTCGACAAACTCGGCATGACTGGCTCTCGCGCACAGTTGTACAATGGCCTTATGCTGATTGCCACTTTCTTTTCCTGTCGTCTGGTATGGGGCACCTACCAATCTGTCCTGGTCGCCCGCGACATCTGGACTGGCTTGAACTCTAAGCCCCTGACATCTGCTACGATGCCGGCCGAGCAGCTTGTTAATGCCACATTCCCGGCGCAATACACACAAACGATGGAATTCGTTTCTGAGTCGACTAGCGTGCCTATGTGGCTAGCTGCCATTTACATTGGTAGCAATATGACTCTGAACTCCTTGAACTTCTACTGGTTCTTCAAGATGATTGACGCCGTTCGCAAGAGGTTCGATCCCAAAGAAAAGGAACGTCAAGCCCCCGTTAAAGCGGACGAGGCGAAGGCTGTGGCGACTGGAATAGACGGTGATGTGACGGAACTTAAGACCCGCCCCCGTCGGCGTACAATTCTGGATGGAGAAGAAGAAGGCGACGAACCACCCCCAATCTAGAAGTTAACTGGAAACTTCTACCACTTTTTTCATCGTGGTTCTAGCTAATGCAAGTGTTCCAACAAGACCAGTTCGCGCAGGGAGTTCAAGGAGCAACGGTGTATTTAGATTACAGGTATTTCATGGATTATATCTAAGTCCCGTGTATTTATATTGCCCGGGTTCGAATCATGGTGAACCGTGGAGCATTGGTGGGTAGAATTGCGAATGCCAATACTAAATTCCCGCCGGAATTCCCCTTCGACTCCTCATCGATCTGCGCCCAAACTTTATATATCTACTGGAGAACATGTTGAAGATAGGTTTTGGATTATGGATATACCCTTAATTGCATGTCTATAATAGGTAATAATCTGATAATATCACCCATTATAAGGAAGACTAGAATGCTGAGAAACCATTAATATTTCAAGGGAATTTCTAATAAGTCTACGCACTGATAACCACTTCATACCTTGCATAAAATACTCAGTATTTGTGGAATTTAAAATGTTTATGTAGCTTGTCTGCGAGGTGCTCGATAAATCATGTTATGTGTACGTCATGTATAGATATGATTTCGAATCTACTACTTATTAGGCCAAACAGTAGATAAGCATGTATACCTGGCCCAGCCACTCTAGTCCGAGTGTATATGATTATATACGAGCATCAACCTAGTTGGTATGTTTCGACGTGACCTTGCACATGTATACAATTAGGTCTGTACCAAACAGCTCCCTCCCCTTTCCTCCCTTCTCTGCCCCCCTCCCCCCTGATTTAACCACTATCCAAATACAGGTGTGTTTCTAAACTCTGTGCTTAGAACAACACCAAATAGCACATCTTTTTCATGTCTATGAAATGATTACATGATTGACGATACCTATTCGTATGTACACCGGGGGTGTTGGGAAATAAAATGTAGAAATAAGCCATAAGAGTATAATTTTCTTCATCTGCCTGGAATAGCTTAATCTAGGGAAGAAGAGCAAGGATGATAAAGAGGATAGGGGGGGGGGGGGGGGGGGGGGGTGGAACCAGTGAAGGCTACATATATATGTGTGTAGATGTGTGTTGTGCAGATGTTGTTTATATTATTGCCATTATCTTAGACGGCGAATTAATTTTTTTTTCCAAAGTTCTCTAAGGGTTTTCCTTCCACTTCTCATCTCTCTTCCTTTCTTTCACACGCCTTCCCCCCCCGGTGCGTTTCCTTAGATGATATCCCCAAACTTCTCGACATAATAGGCAAATCTTCCCCTCACCCTTTTAAACATCAAAAAATATCGAACTGATCAAACCCCAGGCGCCGTTCCCTATCACCATGTATTCCTCAGTTTGAACCCATTCTGAATGTAAGTCTACTCCACTTCAAACGTTTTTGTGTTCGATGTAGTGTTAAGAACCTAATAGAAACGCATGGGGCCCAGGCAGCTTTAACGCAGATCTGCCGCCTCAAACAACACGATCCGGCTGTTAACAATCAGGTTCACTTCACAGCGGTACTTGTCTCAGCGTAGAATTACTACACATTTAGAAGCCGAAGGGGTTTTCCGGGGCTACGGACGGTTAGCTCAACTGTACATATGTGAAGAACGCAATACAAGGACTAGCACTTACTTGCTTGAGCGAGATTCGCTCGACGGCCGGTTGGCTGGGGGGCAATCTTGTTCGGCGTAACCCCGAAGCGCACGGGGGGTGCAGGTCCCGTCTGTTGTGGTTGAAGGGGTGCTGGTGGCTGTTGTGGGGAAGCTGAATTGTTCATCCCCGAGTTGAAGCCCTGGCTAAACCCGCCGAAACCTGTCTGCTGGGGCTGTATTTGGGTCTGCATCTGGGGCATCCCAGTTCTCTGGGGCTCCAAGGCCGGAGGCAGGAACGAATTAACCCCAGTCGGTTGCGGAAATTGCTGCCCAGGTTGGAAACCTGCAGAAAACCCGGTTGGCTGGCTTTGAAGGGATGAAAATTGTTGAGGTCGCGGATCGGAAAAAGGGCTTTGTATCTGCGGAGCTCCCGTCATCTGAGGTTGCATGAACTGGTTGGGACCGAATCCTGGTTGCTGTTGTGGCAGACCGCCTGCGTTGTTAAACTGCATCATGCCCTGCCCAGACGGCTGGGGCTGGAAGCCGGTGACAAATGGTTGTTGAATCCGGTGTTGGCTGAGCTCGTTTAAGCTTTGTCCTGGAGGAGCGATGCCTGTCATCTGGGGCTGGAGGGGCGGCGGCGCGAAACCGCTGGGCTGTGCTGATTGCGGTGCTGATAGTGGTCGCGATGGTGGCGGTGGCATAAGAGCTCCTTGTGCTCCAGTCATCTGGGGTGGTGTTGGTCGTTGCCGGTTCCCGAGCCCAAGATTTAAAGGTTGTGGGGGCACGACTGTCCCTGTAGGCGTCGGCTGGATGCCAGTGAAGAAGGACGGGGTTGCGCCTTGAGGTTGAGGGAGCCCTTGCTGCGGTTGTACCTGAGGTTGTTGTGGCGGCAGAGTAACGGCGGGAGGCGAGGGGGTTGGCTGTACCTTCGTCGGCTCTAGGGGTGTAGATAGAAGAGAGAGGTCTTGCATCGCCTGCGTCGGGGGCGGTTGGGGTTGAGTGGTCGTAGACTTCGGCTCTGGGCTTGGTGCCGGCTTTTGCTGGGGCTCCGGTTGTTTTGACGGTTTCACATCCCACGCATCGTCATCAAATCCGCTACTAGGCTTCTCGGAATCCTTGGCGCGTGACGTAGCCGAAGACGGAGATGCCGGGTTATCATCATTTCGCTGCGATAATGCTTTGGCATCAATGTTGTCGTTTGTTTGGGTTGCTGGAGCGGGACGGCCTTTTCGTGTATTATTTCGAAGGGTCCCGCCAGGCCCTGAAAAGAGGCCACCAGCTGATCCGTTATCGTCACCATCCCCGGCAAAATTAACACCCTTCTTCTTGTTGTCTCGGCCGAATTTCTTGTCTAGGTGGCGTATGACCTTGATGATATCACCTTCCCGCAATCCAAGATTACGCAGGACAGTAGCATCGACATCTGGCAAGACGCTCTCATCCATAGAATCCTTGGCGAATGCTTGAGCGTACCGTTCACAAAGACCAACGGCAACCTCACAAGATAAAAAAAACTGAAACCAGTCATAATCGGGTTTCGGCGGCTCTATAGAAGCACCGATAGAGCTAGATGGCGTTTCCCTGGTGGCGATAGCCCTCACCGACTTGGCTCGTTTTACATCTGCTAGGGGCTTCTCCTCATCGAGTGATATGCCTAGAGTGCGTTCGACGTATTCGATATCCTCGATCGACATTTTAGCTAAAGGAACGGCAATCTTGACACCATTCATTTTATGCAAGTTGATCTTCCCATCTTTCAGGCCGAGGAACTGAGCCTCCACGCTAAACGACTTGGACCGGTCTGTCCAAACTCGTACCTTGGATGGGTCCGGCTCTGCGTAGAATTATTAGTATAACAATAGCCATGCTGTTAGGATATCCCGTAAAAGGGGAAATGTATTGCTTACTAGACTTGGATGAGCCAGCCCGACTTCCATCCGATCGACCGTTCTCGCGCCTGCTTCGCTGTTGCCCAGAAAGGTTACTACTGTTCCCAGCTGATAGACTACTGCGCCGTTCAGGCAAACGCATTCCAGGCCCTACCTCTGCTGCTTTTTGGTCCCGTTTGATGGCCTCCCTTGTCAAACGCTCTTCCTCCAGCCGGTTCTGTGCTACACTAGACTTTCCAGCGTTGATTCCCGATGTCGAAGTCGTTGTCACCGGTATACCTCTCTCGGTGATTTCGATATAGCTGCTAGGCACAACACCCTCTTTCCCGTTCTTAAGTCGCCGGACCTGCCACCATTCTTCGCTCTTAGTATCATCAATGACTACCACTTCATCCCCAACAGCAACGGTGACCTCATCATCTCCTTGGGCCATAAAGTCGTAAAGAACTTGTCCCCGCTTATGGGTCGTTTGTCCAGTTCCAGCCATGATGACTTCACGGAGGCCTTCCGCCCGCATGGCACCAGACAACTCCCCGAGAGCGCTGACAATCTCCTCGGCTGTATCCTTGGCACCTGCATGGAAGTCTATACTCTTACTAGGACGCACGAGCTCTAAAAACACATGTTTGCCTTCCCGCGAATAATGTGTCATCCTGTCAGCGGTCCACTCCTGAGTTGGACCATCCTGGGCATGTTCGGGAGCAATCAATATGATCCCTGTCTTCAAATTGACTCCCAGTGTCGTTGGCATCTTCTTCTTTTTCCCCATTATCGATACCATTTCGTTGATATTGTACATATGGAACCCACCAGGCGCAATGCGGCCGGTAGTAGATGGAGCACGGGACTCCAGCTCATAGTCACGACGGCTTGATATATCGTGATCGTAATCACGACGACTTGTAGTACGTTGTGGTAATGGGGGCGACGCTAATGACTGGCTAGGTGATACCATAGACTGAGGTCGTGCTGGAAGAGCTGGGCTTGGTTCCCGATCAGACTCCTCGGAGCCATATTGCTGACGAGACGGCAGGGTAATGGGTGGTGGTGTGGGCGCGCGGGCTGAGGTTTTGCGTTGCATCACACCTGCCAGAGCGGCAGCCGGATCGCTCGGCGCAACGGGACTAGCCTCAGCAGAAGCTACAGATGGCTGTCGATCGGGAAGAGGAGGACTTTGTGACTCCTGAGGCTCGACCGGTGCCGGGGGGCGCACGGGCAGGGCTGGAGGCGCAGGTGCAGGTATGGGCGCAGGAATTATGGCGGGAGCAGGAGCAGGCGCAGACTCGGGTGTGGGTTCGTGTTCGGCGGTTGCATCGTCCATCTCGATATAATTTGCCGGGACAAAGCCATACTCCGACTCATAACCGACAAGGATCCAATCTGGATCAGTTAAGTCGAAGACTTGCAAGCGGGCATCTTCAGGAAAGGATAGCTCCTCATCCGTTTGCCGGGTGTATTCATAAAGCGACCGGGCCTGGGCTACGGCTTGTGCCTACTAAAAGCTTAGCAACGAATCTCTCTCGACGAAGATGGTAGGTAAAGCGGACCTCTTCCACATAATTGTTGGGTATGAGGCCGACTGGTTCATCATCCTCTTCGGCACCGGCCTTCTTCTTAGCCTTCCACCAATCATCCTCTTCGCTTTTTTCCAAAACATAGAGAACATCACCCTCACTTATGGAAAGCTCTCCTTCGGACTGAGGCGCATAATCGTATATGGCCTTGTATACACCCAGGAATCCCATGGCACCTAGTGATGGGATAGGGAATTATAATGCCGGGGTTTGTCGGGAGTTAGATTCGGAGGGGTGGGTGCACATTCGAATTCAGGAGCGAGATGCGACGGGACTAAAAAGGGGAGGGGGGTTGGTTGGCAGTGGAGGAGAAAACGTGTAAAATATTAGAAGGAAGGGTTATCCAGAGCTTCCCTAAGAGAAGAATAAAAAGAAAAGGGTTCGTTAGACGGATTTCCTGCAAGAGTCTCGCGGGTTAAGTTTGGTTTATGAGGGTTGTGACATACCTCATACATTCATACATTCATAGTATGGCTCGGTGTGAATGACAATGTTTCGGGCGCCGAGGGTCACACACCACTAAACCTGACCTACCTTACGAATACACAATATCTCCAAGCTAGCTCTTTTGTATGCCTAGGTCGGGAGGCAAGCAGGTATAACGGTGTTGTTGTGTTGGGCGTCGGCGCGGTGAGAATAGATAAGTGCTTAAGTTGCTGTGGGTGATAGCTCAGGGAAATGAGACTTTTTGTATGTAATAAAAGTAGTTGATCGTAGCAAGTAGAATGAATAGGTAGGTAAGTTAGGTAGGTAAGTTGGGTAGGTGCTTAGATAAAGATAACCTAATTTAGAATCCGGCCAACCCTGCGCTTTTTGGGGGTTCCTTTTTTTGGGGAGGGGGGTAGGAAATAGTTTCGATGTAGGTATTAACCTCCTACTAGGTAGGTAGTGGGTCCGATAAATGAACAAGATACGTTTACGTAAATACCCCCGCTTCCTATCTTTACCCCTTACCTTACAATCGAGTCTATGCTGAAAACGAAGCACAATACAACATAAATCACATATACATATAACTTATATATAGGTATATATAGTGTATACCTATTCGTTTTTGCAGATGTAATCATATAGTATATGAAGTATTATCTCTTCCGACTTCAGATGCAAAGTTCTCACCATAGATGAGCGAAATAGGTGTCTACCTAGCTGCTACTTAGGCCTTTCCCTAACGGCATCGTATCTATATATGTTGCTCCCACAAGATAAAAGATAATTCTCTAGGCAGTGCCTATATCAGCTACGTTCTTCACTTCGGCTCTTCTTCACATGGGGCAGATTGTCTATCCGATTCATGCGTAGAACTTCGATGCACGTTGTCGTGTACTGTAGCTCTTGCCATCATCCCAGGAAGATATCTAGGTTCATGCCCAGAAAGATGCGTCGGTTCATTTTGCGCTACATTAAGCGAAGACCCGGAAATGGGGATCTGGAGGGTGCCACTAGTAGGGGCACCGAGAAGTGGGCTTCCAACATCAACTTGTGAGCCCGGTCGAGTAGTATGAGAATACGTTTTGGGCTCGGCTGTGATAGTCCCGCTAGCTAGGTTGGTTTTCATCGACGATGTTGGCGAGGCAGGTTTGACTACCGCCTGGTGATGTTCCAAAACCTCGTCTAGTTCTGTGACGGAGGTGTATCGCGAGATCCTATTCTTGAATTAGCATGTTTGCTAGAAGGCATACCACGGCCGACTCACATGCGATGCTCTTCTACCCATGTATGATGTCTAAACTCCTCTCTTCGATCTGGTACGTTCGTTTTGACCATCTTATTCCCCTCCTTACCCGGCAAGTTGAACCTATCTCCCAGCCACTGCTGTTTAATTGAGTATTCATAACCGCTCTGCTTGACGGAGTTTTTTGCTAGTTCGCACATATCCACTGGACTTAGTTTGTAAATCTGTGCCGCTACAGCATACTCCTCCATCAGTGGTTCTTTGGTGAAAGCAAACTGTAAAGGGTCGTCAGTTGACAAAGACACATTCAGGCCGCGTCTGAAATATTGGTGGAAGGGATTTCGCTCGTACGCCAGGAACAGCGCGTTATTACTGAGAGGCGACATGGCAATGCCAATTTGCTCCAGGTAAAATATATACTGCAGTAGAGGCACCTTTCTAAGGAGAAGCCCATGGCTGATGCTGTGACTGCACAACACCGCAACGGCCAAATGCTCGCTATCACCAGCCTCACCGCAATGTGGCCTTAATAGGAATGTGTTGAACCCGCGCTGGCGTCGCCAGAAGTTCAGGGAAGTTATGTTTGCGAACAAGTAGTAAATCCAGTAGCTATAAGGGGGGTTTTGGTTAGAATTCCATTCTTTTGGCACTGGAAATTTCTTGAAAAGCCGGCGCTCGACCTTGCTCTCGTCGTCCACACTGTCAAAGCCAATAACCCTTTGCAAGAAGACATGTAGATTTGGGTGGCTTTCAGGGTCTTTAGTTACCTCAAACAGAGGTTGGAAGACGTTTTTGACGATTTGCTCATAGGATGCCATCAAGCCGGTAGCCTTGAAGACATCATAGAGCCTTGGGATTTGGATGAGCCAACGGACATTGTGGGAGAATAGCTTGTTGTCAACCACCCAGGCAGCTAGCTTATCCCATTCATCTAAAGATCTCCCATATATCGATATACGCCACTCTACCATTTGATACTTGCTAGACTCTAAATCTGAAATAACTTCCTTGGTGATTTCGGCCAAGTACCGGCCATCGATTTGATTATCAGTCTTGAGAAAGATGGTGCGCAGTCGTGATTCCCCTATGGGATTGTACTTGAGGTTGAATTTATCAAACCGGTGGAATGAATCTGTATGCGCCTGGACCGGGTATCAGTGGCTACTATTTCAAAAATATATATATGGGTTTTGAGGAGGATCACATACATGCATGTCTAGAGTATCGATACTCAAGTCATATGCTGTCAAGTTGATGCTCTCAAATACTTCCCTCAGTGTAAGGTTCTTACCATCCCTAAAGAGCACATATTCATCGGGACACTTCTTCATCTTGCTTTTGATAAAACGCAGGAGGTGCTTCTGGTTCATACATGCAGAATGATGGACGTGGGTATCCACTTTTCTTACGTTGTAAAAGTCTCGATGGGGCACTTTCTTTGTGTCGGCTGTTTCTTGATATTCGTTGAGGAGAACGTAGAGGTTGAATTTACCTTCAAGATACTGAAGCCTCCGGAACGCAAAGCTTTTGCTGGGTCCGTCTGAGGAGATGGAAAGGATTTGTTCCAAATCTACGTAGAAGTCCTTGATGGTGGGGACGCCGACCACTGGAGTATTGGCATTTTCCGCAGCAATGTTCTCAAACACTTGGTAAACGCCGTTTCCATCTAGGCGGAAGGTGAACTCGCTGACCTGTGGGAGAGGTTTGAGGTCTTCCATATCAAAATCTTCACCAATATCATGACCTGGCTTCCGCTTCTTAATCGTTCTTCTAGGGCCAGAAGGACTTGGCACATCGCCGGGGTTTTGTGTGTCCCCAGGAGTTGGCAAAACTGCACTGTTGCTCATGCTATTACTGTCCGTGTTTTGACCTGGAGCATACTGGGTGGCATGGGGGCCCACCCACGCTGGTTCGGGGGGTGGTGGGTATATATCCCAACTTGGATCATCCTTGGGATTGTCGCCGTCTCTCTGTAAAGAGAGGCGAATGTACTTGTGACGAATATCCAGGATCTTCTGGATGTTTTGGAAAATGGTGCTCAGCTCAGCTGCAATATGCGGGTCGCTGTCGGTATACCCATCAGCAGGCACCCCAGAAGCCGCATTTGTTGGCCCTGTACTGGGCTGCAACTGGACTGAAGACATGTCGTGAGGGTTTCCAAGGTTGATCGGGTTGGGGGGTGTAGGGCCGTTATAGCCTCCTAGAGATGGCCGTGTCGCAGTCCGAGGAATTGTATCGAGATCATGGGGTCTGCTAGGTGACCCGGCTATTTCTGGGAAATTATAGCTCTGTGCAGCGGAGGGTAAAGACACAGTGCTTACACTAGTAGCTTGTGCAGTAAGGATTCCGTTGTTGTTAGCTGGTTTTGTGTTGGCCATACCAAGGGGGCTATCATGGGGAGTGGTATGGGAGCTTCCTTCTGCTTTCAACTGGTCTAACTGACTCCTCTGGTAGAAAAGTTTGGCATCCGTCTGAGTCAGCTGCCGCTCAGCAACTGGGTCGTAAAAAGTGGTCTTCCTCGGAACATCACGAGGCAACATACCACCATGCAGTGCAGGAGATGTCGGATCGTGTGAGGGGATGGTGGTGGTGTCCGGAGGTAATTGGGAAGAACCATGATGCTCCCCGGCATCAGATTCCGAATCGTGCTCGATCATGTGCGTAGCAGCATCAGAGCCGTCTGAATCGAAATCAAGAGTTCGATGGGGAGCCGGAGGCTTAGGTGATGTAGAGGGGAAAGTCGCTGCTCTCTGGTGTTAGCCTGTATCATTACCCTGGGTTGAGGAAATAGACAAAAATTCACAGCACATGGTGGGCAGCAACGACCATGAAGCCCGATTTATGTACTACACGAGTAGTTTAGACCAAACCAAAGAGACTGGCAAAGTCCGTATTGTGGCGCTTTCCCTAAAAAAAAAAACAAGAGAGGTTGGGTGATTGATAGAGAAATAGGAACGCAAAGGTCAATAGTTAAGGTACCAATTTTATTAAACAGAGTCCGATAGCTACCTTAACATCGGTACAAAAAAAAAAAAGGTTAGACAAAAGGGGATTAAAGAGAGAGAGGGAGAGAGGGAAACTAAAGAGGATCGCGATAGGTTAGTCGTTAAGAAAAGAGCCCAATATGCAAAAGTTATTTGCTAAAGTGTGACTCCGAGTCTGTTATCTTTAGCTAGCTCATATACATTAGATAAACAAATAAAGGTAGGTAGGTTACAGAGAGGAATTACATGTGGTTAAAATATGATATAAGAAGCGCCCTTCCCTTCTCCCCCGAAAAAAGAAAAGAAAGAAAATGAGCAGAGGGAGAAAAAAAAAGAGACAAGTAAACTATAGATCTTTACTAATTAATTAATTAATTAATTAATTAGGTTAGTACTTAATCAACCTAGGTGGAATGGAGTATGCTAAAAGTTGTAGCCATATCAGCAACAAACAGTACATACGTACGTACCCATTGAGCCTATGAGATAGCGTGAAGTCTTTAAAGCCTTCCCCTTATCGGTACCTACCTCTTCTAGCTCAGCAGCCAAGCTGGCCATTAGATGCACTACACTTTAATCCATATCTACATAAGTACGTATCAACAGACCTAGGGGAATGGGGGCTACTAATGGCTCTTTTTTTTTTTTTTTTTTTTTTTTTTAAGTTCAAGTTTAAGTTTAACCTAGTTAGTAGTTAGCAATTTTTTTAAGTTCAGACACTTTACGTATTATCATGATTTTTTCTTCTTGTAGCTTGAGCTTGGCTAGGCCTAACTGTCGTATAGGGTTTACGTTAGATTAAACAAAAATTGCATAAGTATGGTGCTTTAGGATTTAATGGCCGCCTGGGCTAATCTAGAAACAACAACGTCCTTGCCATGCTGGCGACACTAGTTATACACGGAGCGGAAGGCACCTACGTTGGCTAATCAGACTACTATTATTCTCGAAGCCCACCTCAAAGATTCGGATCTGTATCGTAAGCTAGCAGCCATTCAGCTACCCTACCTTTCCACTTCCCGCTTTGGGAGCCGGAGTCGTTTTCTTCTTCGAGTCCAAAGAGTACAGCCCCCCGGCTGAGAAGACCACCACGGCTCCTACCAGTGTCCCTGCAGCTAATCGGTTCCCAAATAACCAGATGCTCAGCAGCAAACTAATCAACTTGCGGATGTTGAGCACGATCGTGACTGTCAAGGCCGAAGACGCTGCTGCTAAAAGGTTGACGCCTCGAATGCATGCATACTGCGTCAAAACGTTGAGCATCAGGTAGGCTAGTTGGCTTGGAAGATATAACCCTTCTATTTTCTGCCGCACCGATTCCGGGATCGTTGAAAGGCTCCCTTGTTCAGACGGTAGCCGCAATGTAAGAGGTGGGCTATCCGCTAGTCGCATGAATTGACGGATCAACGCTTGTGTAAATGGAATGAACAAAGGCAACGAGAGCAGATGGGAGTAGAACAGGTTCTCCTTCCAATGCGGGCCATACCGCTTGTAGGTTTCCTCCGTGTACAAGCCCATGATTGCCGAGAGGATTTGTGCAATGAAGAGGACCGCGAGTCCGGTGCTAAAACTGGGCGGCGCGTCGTGGGATTCGCTGGCTCCCATTTCCTACAAGTTAGTTAGCCGTAGGCTTCCGTAGTAGAAGATGGTAAAGGAGAATGGGGGAAGTCTCCTTGCCTTTGACTGCGCATCTGACCAGGCAGCCGTAATCACACCGACTGTAAGAAGGATAACGGCGACCACTTGTATCCGGGAGTACCTCTTTCCATACAAACTGCCCGCCACCATGGTGGTTATGCTACCACCGGAGCGCAAGATGATGTGGACCGGCACAGAAATGTCGTAGCTAAAGGCATGGTTATTAAGCACGTTAATACTGAAGAAGAGAACTATGTTGATAAGCCAGCGACGAATTGGCACGCGGTTTGGCTTGAGGAACAATGGCGGCCGCGATGGGTCGAACTGGGAGATGTAGCCAGTAACAGCTACAAATAGAAATTGGACGAAGGTCAAAAGCGTTCCTGTGCAGGAAGAAAACATATGTGAGCCTCCCTTCCAATGCATTATCGAGGTACACGGGGGTATGATAAGTGTATTAATGGAAGGGGAAGGGGGTTGCTATCGTACCGCTGGCTGGTTCAACCCTAGAATCAAAGTTAGTTACAAACGTAGCCTGACTAGATTTTAGCGAGCTCACTTGATAATCGCCTCGAGGGCAAAGACCTGCAAGCACCGAATATGATGAGCCCCTCTACACACACACACACACACACACACACAAAAGGGGCATACGAAGACTGCAATCTCACATTGGAGCAGCAGCCGCCAAAGATGAGGCTCAGCATGACTCCTACGGCAAGCCATTGCGGGATGGTCTCGATGAAGATGCGGCCTGCCAGACCCATAAGCTTGGAATGGGTTGGTCGCTGGTCGTGTATGCCGTACAACTCGGCCTTCTCGAGGGAAGGCCCAGCATTGATTACTTTGGGAGTCATGGTAGCGCCATTGTGCGGAGCAGCGTGCGAGTCTCGCAAGGTCTGGCGTCTTCGGGGTGCCGACCGGCTCGTCATCGAGTTCGTCGGCCTCGTGAGGTGTCGCGCGACTTGCTTCAGATGGCTCGAGAACGAGGAGTGAGGTGGGAAGGTATGTAGTACTAGTATTTGGTTCCTGATTTGGCCACTGGTGGCATACCCTGGGGACACCTGTTCTTTGCTGGTTAACACGAGGTGAAGGAGTAAGCTTAGCTTGGCTTCCTCTAGATGAGAAAGCCAGGAATAGGAAAATATAAAAACGAAGAAGCAGGTAAGAAGACAGTAACGTGCCACGCAATGTCGATCCTCTAGGAAGCTAGAATGGCGACAATGCTCTGTAAGGTCCCGAGTACAATTATTATCACACCTACTCTATAGAGCCTTGTCTTATAAGTAGATACTTAATGTTATGTGAAAGGCGAGTAATTAATAGGTGTGGCTAGTTTGATTTATGGCAAAATAGAAAAAGTAGGTACCTGGCTGCTAGTAACCTACCAAGTAAGCTTGATTTAGGCGTGTGCCGGTATGGCCGGCACTACATAGTACGTCTGAGCTTCTACTTATGTATTTGGTGGCATTTCCAATCTTAAGCTGAAGGTACTAAGTACTAAGTACGACTATGTACTCAGTATGTATGTACATACATGCAACCTTGCTAGGCTTCTGTTTTCACACCCTGGCAGCCTGGCTGGAGGGGAGTTCCGTCGGCAGACAAAGGTACATCTACATACTACTATGTATGTACTTATTTGCTTATGCACTTAGTAATAGACATCTAGGTACATAGGTACATACCTAAGTTAGTAACGTCTATTACCCCTCCATCCAGTCCCCACCACCCCCCCGCCTCAACTGGGTGGGCAGATAGATCTGCCTGTCTACCTCGATGCATCATCTCTTCAGAACTGTTATGTGTAGTAACATTCACATTTAGGTTACGTATCTTAGGTAGGTAAGGTGACCTAGCCATTCTCGTGTTTTTTTTTACTTCGGATCTCGATTGCTTTACCCTTGGCTATTTGTCCTACCTAGTCTGCCTGTAGTCTGTAGTCTATGTCATGATCCTAGAGGTTTTCTTGGGTTCCTTCGGGGAGTAGCCATTCCATAACTCATCTTCCCCCAATGGACTTTACTATGCTTTCCCGCTGCCTTGTATTCGCTAGGCCTGGTATAAAATCGACTTCCTCATGCACATCCCCGTGTCGTAAACCCAGCATTGCCTCATGTATAACGTGTCTACTTCCCATGCCGGTTGTAGGCTATTGGCCACACGGCTTGGCCGTCTGGATAATCCCAACACCATTGCCCATCTAACGCGTGTAGACGGAGCAATTGCGCCAAGTCCTACCAACCCTTCCAACACACATCTTCCATCTAGGACATCCCCACCTAGCCAAGGTCTCTCTTCCTTTTCTATGGACCGACACAGGCAGCATTAAGGCTTCCGATAGAGCTATAGTGCCGAGAAGACAAACAGCTGTATTGTGTTAGTTAGCGCAGCTAAACTTTGGGGGACAGTACCGGTGAACGTACGTTATTCGTCGCAGCAATAGCAATACTGTCTTCGAAGGGATGCCAGCTCATGTGTAGGATCTTCTTGTTAAAGTCGATTTGGTCTGCGTCTGTCTCCTTCCGCATCCTTTGCCCCTGGCCAGCCCCAGCTGCTGGACTACCCGCACGCGATCCGCCCTTCTTACCGCCGTTGGTCGCTGTAGGGCTCGTCGATGAATTGATAGGCGTAGGTATGCCTACTTTCTTTGCCTTAAAGGCCGACTTATCAGCCTGCAGAACCACCTCGACTTCCTTCTCGGGGTCTGACGGGTATATCATGAAGTTATTGTTGTAACTTCCCGTCATGACGTTTTTGGCGTCGCCAGAGAATACCACCTCGAACTTGTCGAAGATGCTGTCGTTCTCGTAGGTGTCACAGAGTCGTGGTCGAAGGTGCTCGTGAATGGGTATCGTCTTGACCGGCTGGCGCTCCATGTTAACGTCCCAGATCTTGACCGTAAGGTAGTCCCGCGAGAGAATGTATCTGCCGTCGTGTGAGAAGCGCACATCCGAGATGGATGATATGATCTCCGAAAAGAAGGACCTGGACGACGGGTCTTCTTCTTGTTCGAACACTATCACATTATTTTAGTTAAATAAGCTATATGCTTCTTAGGGGAAACCGAGGTCCTCACGTTTGGCGTGCTGGTCGCAAAGGGCACTTTCCCGCATGTCAGCTAGCTTGATCGTGCCCTTCGAGCTAGCATACATAAACCAGTTGCAACTGATGGGGTGGAACTCGGCAGCAGTAATGACCTCGGTCAACTCCTCCATATTTGCGGGTTTGATGTCGACAATGTTGAAACTCTGATCCTGGATGTTCAGATTCCAAAGATTGATACGGAGATCGTCGCTACTTATAAACGTCTCCCCGTCGCTATTGACTGAGATACTATTGATATGGTAGGCATGGGCGTTTGCGTAGGTACGTCGAGGTACGGCAGCGACAACCGTGTCATGGTGTGTCAGACGTGGCAGCTTCAGTTCGCCAGCATTCTTAAAGGGGGATTGGGGGATAGGCCTAGGGACGCCTCCTCCGGCGCCAGTAATGTTGCCTGGTGTCAGATCGTGCGAGAGGTTGTTTTCGGCCACCACTTTCAAGGACTTCTCGAAGACCTTCCACAACTTGATAGTCTTGTCATTGGTGGAGAGCAGGTAATGCGAGGCATTTTGTCGGCGGCACCACTTGATCTTGTTAATTTTCTCTTCAATCTCAAGGGACTTTAGATAATCGAACTCGGGCTCGTGCGACTGGAACTCGGTATGGAATTTGTACTCGCAGGTTTTTTTCTATAGCCATATTAGATATCTAATTCCGCTAACATCGACGAGTAAGACTGACCGTCTCGTTCCTCTCAAACAATACGACCCGCCCTCCCTTGTCGCCGGTTGCTAGATAGTTTCCAGTGTGGTCAAACTCCACGGTTGATATAATGTCGGCTAAGAACGCATGTAAGCAAAGGACCTAAACGTATACGGCTACAAAACCGTGATTGATCATATCCTGATAGGTTGGTCCGGAGAGGCATGGTTCCTAATGAGCTGATCTATGTGAACCATGAATCACGCACCTTCTGTGATATCTTCAACATCTCCCTTGTCACCGAAGCACCTAAAGAAAAGGGAGAGTCAGCAAGGTCACGAGGTCGACGGAGACGATCGACAGGATGTCGATAGTGGGTCGAGAATATGAAGAACGATACTGCAGGGGTTCATGCTGGGGCTGGTAACAAGACACAGGGCAGCAGACAAGCCAGTCACAAGCAGGGAGTGGAGGGAGTTCTTTGTGTGAACATACTGAGTGAACTTCCAAGTGGGAGAGTTCGTATCTCCTTCCACCATATTTATGAGAGATGATGAGGGTGAAGCTAGCTAAGCTTCGGCCCTTCCTATCGATATGTGATCAAGCGCAAATGCGAAGAGTCGATCAGTGGGTGACGAGGCGACGTCTGTTGCGACGGGGAAGTGCTCAGCGTCGGAAGATACGTATGCGACCTGCCGAGTCCTTTGTGCTTTGGCGGTTGGGAAGAAAAGAAATACGCAGAGATCGGTTGGTGTAGAAGGAAAGGTGAATATGTTGAAAGGGTGGCTGAGGGTGTGTGGTGCGGCGAGGTGATGTAGATTAGGTAGGTCGTGAGGTAGTTGGTGTACTGATGGTGGTGTTGGTGGTGGTGTAGTGGCGGCGGAATGAAAAGGCCCAAAAGCCAAGGCTAGAGAAATGGAGGCCAGAGGATGAATGGACTGGACTACCTAACCTAAGGTAAGGCCCCAACGATTTTTTGGGGAAGACCTGCAATCGGAAAAGTGTCAGTCGGGGGGGGGCTCAAAGAAAAGGAAAAAAAAAAAAAAAAAGTAGAGAGGAGGAAAAAAAAAAACATGCATACACTATTTTAAGAGAAGAGGGGTTCTGATAGCTTGTGGGAATGTGAGGAATTTTGAGGATTGCGAGTGAGGTGAATGATGATGCGAGTTACATAGGTTAGTAGGTAGTTGTCGCCGTGCGCAAGGTTGAAGGAAGAAGTGGGAGAATTTGACAAATTCAATCCACCGCACCATATGTAGGAAGTGACCATACAAGAACGTATAAAACGTTATGCTACCTACGGTACTTACCTACCCCGACCAATCTGAAAGGTGGGATTGCCTTACTCTACCCGACGTAGGCACCATGTATCTAGGGCACCGCTAGAAGGTACTTGCGCATGTAAGTATATATACTTTGCACAAAATACAGTATAGTGTCCAGGGCGTTTGGGGTTTCTCTGTGTCTTTATATAGCATGTACATATATGTCTTCAAGGTGCTTATCTTTTTGCCCCTACCTACCTTAAACATACCTCCCCATACCTATCTATTTATGTATGCGCAAACACGGCCCTCGTAGCTTCGAGCAAAGCTAACTTGGGTGGTTATTGTAGCTAGAGAGGTAACGCATTACGTAGGTATTTAGATTTGATACTAGGTAGTGTAGTAGCGGTTAATACTATCTGAGAGTGCTTGAGTAATTATCAAGTAGGCACGGCACTACATAAAGCAAGAAATAGGCACATACATATATGCACATGTGTGTGTATATGTATGTCACGTAAAGCACACAGGTAAGGTACTATTGTAGTTCGGGTATGTACGTATGTTAGATGATTATAGGTAACCTATCACCTAGGCACTAATACTCCTTCCCGTCTTACCCATCTACAAATGGGGGAAGAGGGTAATATGATGATATATGGATATTTAATACCTAGGTAAGAAGACCTGGAAGATGGAAATATGAAGCCCTGTATTTTAATGTTAAGAGGAGCAGGGGAGTGATTATATAATTATTTCACTATGTAGAACCTTATCACTATTAAAGAAACAAGAGGGGGAAAGGGGCGGCGGTTTGAATACACCTAAGTGTCTCTTTGATTTTAGGCTTTTTGCATAGTAATAGAGAACGTCTTGTATGTATATTTAACAATTTCTTTGTCTACCTACCATCTAGGTGCCCCAAGTGATATACATTGTATGAAAAACCGAACCCCACCTTCGTTGACCTTAGGTGAAGTACTTGACTAGTTATTAGTTAGTTGTCTGACCTTTCTAACCTAGATCAAAATACTAGATAGATTATCGATATTGCATGTTCACTTAGCTCATGTGGCTATGGACTTAACTTTATAGTATGCATGTTTCCGTGTTGACAAATTGTGTTATAATTTGTACTTAGATCCTGGATTCATACATAGTCCTTCTGCTTCATACATGTAAGTACCTGATATGTTGATTTCAATTAATGGAAGTTATCAGACTTCCCTAGTCTGTTACTCCCAGGGGTATGCAGACACTACTTTTCAATAGCAATGATCTTTTCATTTGTATCAAACCCAAGTGCAAGCTTGTAAGAGGTAGTGTTTATTTCCTGTGACATGACTCCATAGGCAACATTGAAAGTACAATTACTGACGTAACTTAGTCTGTTACTTCTTTGTAGATGAAGCACGTTCTGCCTAGTAGTAGGTACCTAGGTAGTAGTATATTGAAGGCCTGTGACCGTAACGTCACGAGATCTATTAATAGACCAATGCCGACCTATCTGCGCATTTGCACATGCAAGGCCCTACTGTGTACTACTTGCCTATCTAAATACCTAATCTTTTTAAAGAGCCGAGCCTTTTCCCTTTGCAAATTACCTAGGTTAGGAGCTAAGTAGGTAGTCTTGAGCAGTATATTTCAGTAATTCGCGACCTTTTGTTCCATTAATGAATACCATGGACCAAGATAATACGAACATGGGAGAGGCCAAGGACATTAAGGGCAAAGGGAAAGAACTGAATAGTGAGAATGAGGACATCCCAACATTATCAGGACAAAGCTCCAAACCCGACCCTCTGCTGGCTCGTCTCGCCAGTTCAACTGCTAAGTTAACGAGTGGATTGATAGCTCGCCAGCCAGATACTAATTATATGAACGATGTTCTGACTTCTGGCAAACCGGGTACTTCTACTAGCACGTCTCAACCTACCAGAACTACTGCACAGGAAACATCAGCTTACGAACACAACACTGCCCGACCTAGTTCTAAGCATACATTTAAGTCTATTCATGTACAAGAAGATGAAAACCAAGAGGAAGCAGACTTTTCTAGGTTTTTACACCATACTAGTGGGCTAGATCAAACAAGACCACAACAAGTCGAGACAACTGGTTTCTCCCAGCAAGCTTCATATGGTGCGCTGTACTCGATGAACGATGGGCAGGAGGTAGTCCGCATGCTCGACTCAGATTACGAAGAAGTAGTCACCGAGGAGGCTGATATCTCCATGACTCGCGACGAACAACGGGCATTGCGGCAGGCATTGTTCTCGGAGGATGGGAAGATGGGAAAGGCATGGAAGGACGTACTTAATTTTGTGCCCGAGTTCCTCTCAGATAACAACAGTTCCGCGGCGTATTCTGGACTTTCAGACCACCTGGGAGTTCCTGACCCAGAGCAAGCTCGGGAAATTTGGATAACTCAATGGAAAGACGTTCTCTCGTCATACACAGACGAAGTCTGGGGCGACCTCAGCGACCTGGTTGGCAGAGCCCAGGAGGAGTTGCAAACGATTACAACGCCCCAAGAGCAAGATAGACCAACAGGACTTCAGGCCTTACGTAGGCTCCAGCAAATTCTGGCTCATGTTCGTGGGTCGTGAATTTTACGGGTTAGGGTGCATCTTCCCGGGATGTGATTATCAACATATATACTCCCTTTTGCTAACGGAGAGAGTAATTGCTTTGTCAAGGGAGCCCAAAAACTAGGAATAGTCGACAATTCCATCAACTTACACTGTACAGCGGCTAAAAGGATTGGTAGAAAGGGAGGTCGCGTGTACATACCTGACTTTTGCATACGTACATGTGCCTAATCTAATGCAAATACATAAATACCAGACAACATCATAGGCTCATCGTGCATAAGAATGCTCTAACCCGACTGGGCTAGGTGGGTCGAGCTTGCTTATCGAGCCTGGATAGCCTGGGTCTAAGATGTACCCAAGGCTTTAAGGCTCAAGGTAACAGGTAGATAGGTACCTTACCGGTGGGTACACACTTAACCTATACATGTAAGGTAGATACGCATGAAAATGCAATCAACGATAAGTCGACCTGGTCCTGCCCATAATTTTCACGACATCGACACCTCGTCTCTACTACATCTTGATCTAAAACCTGATTTCTTTCTCCCTTCAATCCACACACTTTTTCTCTCTCCAACCACTTTCCCTCACCTTGTCAATTAGATAGACGGTACCCGCGAAAGACCAGAAGTGGAATCCTGTGTCTTGCTTCCTTCCAGCTTTCTTTATTGTGACCGTCCTTCACCCGGGCAGAAAAAAAAAAAAGAACCTAAAGGTCAAAAAATATTGACCCGAAATAGTGCAGAGAAAAAAACAAGACAAAGATAGAGGAACGTCTACCTTCCACCCATATCCGTCATTTCTGTGCCCATTTGCCTATCTCGAGGCGCAGGAACCCTTCTCTTTCTATTCCCCTTCTCAACGATTTACTTTTGGTGTCTCTCTCGTTATTTTGCCGACCATGGCAGCTCTTGGGGATGATCTGTTGCGGGTAGTGAACCAGCTCCAGGACCTGGTTTTCAACACTATCGGCACCGACTCTCTCGACTTACCCCAAATCGTACGTCGTGCGCCTCTGAGTCCATTTTGCCTTGTCAACTCTTTGTTGAGGAAGTACTTACAGAATTCTCTCGGCATAGGTTGTTGTCGGTTCCCAGTCTGCCGGCAAGTCCTCGGTGCTTGAAAACATCGTCGGCCGGGATTTCCTACCCCGAGGAAGCGGCATCGTCACTCGCCGTCCCTTGATCCTACAATTGATCAACGTTGAAGAGGATTCTTCTGAGCCAGACGTACATGCCGCCTATCGGAGTCCTACTCAGGCGCGCCGCTCTGAATGGGCCGAGTTCCATCATATCCCCAGTCGGAGGTTTACCGACTTTGCGGACGTGAAGCACGAGATCGAGAGCGAAACATCCCGTGTGGCTGGTAATAATAAGGGCATAAACAGGCAGCCGATTAATCTGAAGATCTACTCCCCGCACGTTCTAAATTTGACTCTTGTGGATCTGCCAGGATTAACTAAGGTACGTGCTGGTCAACTTTGAGCTTCGCTCGATCTATGCCCCCCCTCCCCTCCCCCCTGCGGTATAGTGTTGACCTATCTACTAGGTCCCCATCGGTGACCAACCGGCGGATATCGAAAAGCAAACCCGAACACTCATATCCGAGTATATTGCCAAGCCCAATAGTATAGTTCTCGCTGTTTCGCCTGCCAATGTTGACATTGTCAATTCCGAAGCCCTGAAGCTTGCTAGACATGTTGACCCCTTAGGCCGGAGGACTATTGGGGTTCTGACCAAGGTCGATCTGATGGACCATGGTACTAATGCTTTGGATATCCTATCTGGTCGTGTCTACCCCTTGAAACTTGGCTTCGTTGGTGTAGTCAATCGGTCACAACAAGACATCCAGGGCAACCGTCCTATGGAAGATGCTCTCAAGGCGGAATCTGAATTTTTCAAGCATCATCCCGCGTACCGCAACATTGCTACGCGATGTGGAACACAGTTTCTAGCAAAGACACTCAACCAAACACTCATGTCACATATTCGAGAGCGGCTCCCCGACATCAAGGCTCGCCTCAATACACTGATGGGACAGACACAGCAAGAGCTTGCTAGCTACGGAGACATGCACTTCAGTGGTAAGGAACACCGTGGATCTATGATTCTTCAGCTCATGACCCGGTTTGCTACGTCTTTTATTTCATCCATTGACGGCACTTCAACCGAGATCTCTACTAAGGAGCTCTCCGGCGGCGCACGCATTTATTACATCTTCAACTCGGTCTTTGGCAGTGCTCTAGAGTCCATCGATCCCACGTGTAACCTCTCTGCGGTGGACATTAGGACTGCCATTCGGAACTCTACAGGTCCTCGTCCTAGTCTGTTTGTGCCAGAAATGGCATTTGACCTACTTGTCAAACCGCAAATAAAACTACTCGAGATCCCTAGCCAGCGTTGTGTTGAGCTGGTATACGAAGAGTTAATAAAAATATGCCATACCTGCGGCTCTACGGAACTTACTAGATTCCCAAGACTGCAAGCTAAGCTTATTGAAGTCGTCTCGGACCTTCTGAGGGAACGGCTTGGCCCAGCATCTGGTTATGTCGAATCTCTGATCTCTATTCAGCGTGCATACATCAATACCAACCACCCCAACTTTTTGGGAGCGGCAGCAGCGATGAGCCATGTAGTTAGCAATAAACAGGAACGCGAACGAAAGCGATTGATTCAGGAGGAGAGGGAAAGACGAGAGAGAAAGCGATTAAAAGAACTTGGCCCCAATGGTGTAGATACTCCTGGGGACGAGGAAGAAGCAACACATGAAAAAGGCGAAATCGCTAATTCTAGAAAACAAACGACGAAAGCATCTAGGAGCATGTCGCCTGCCGTTCATGAAAATGGAGCTGGAAGTATTGCTACAGCCATGAATGGCACACGCTCAGACTCACCCAGCAGGTTTAACCCACAGGCTATCGGAAACGCCCGAGATTCATTCCTGAACTATTTCTTTGGCAAAGACGGCCCTCCTCCAACATCCGGGGTTGGTGCTCCTACTTCACTCCCGCGCCATGTTAGCCAAGGCGCGGAACCAACCTTCAGCCAAAGCATTCGACGAGGAGAAGATAGGTTAGCCCATAGACCGGCACCTTCTTCATCCCTTATACGCGAGGATGAAAGCCCGAAGACTGCCGGTTTTGGATATGGTGCTCAATTCGTAAGTTTTTTTTTTTTGTTGAACTTCGTATCATGGGTGAGCACCCTCGTTAACGAGATTAGGGTGATTCCGTGGAGCCAGCCATGACCGATCGGGAGGCGATGGAGACGGAGCTTATCCGGGCGCTTATATCTTCCTATTTCAATATTGTTCGTGAATCTATTGCGGACCAGGTACCTAAGGCAATCATGCACTTGCTCGTCAACCATTGCAAAGACGTTGTGCAGAACCGGCTCGTGAGTGAGCTTTACAAGGAAACCCTCTTCGAAGAACTCTTGTATGAGGATGACGGCGTCAAGAAAGACCGCGAAAAGTGCGAGAAACTGCTTCAAACATATAGGGAAGCGGCCAAGATCATTGGCGAAGTGTTATAAAAGGGTTGACGAGCTTACGAAATGTCATGTATTAGAACCCAAAGGGTATCGTTTTATCTGGGTAACGGGTAGCCACTAACGAATGTTATGGCCGTGGTTTTGAATCGCAATATGTATGACTAGATGAAGTTAGGCCGCAAATGACGTTCCTTCTGGGTCATTATGTAGTAGTGCATTTGTTGCTTCTCGCTCAGAGAAGGAAGATTAGGCTCAGTTGATGGACATGCGCGAGAGTGCCAGTTCTGTACATAAGCGCAGCTATACTCCAAAACTCTATCTCGTACAAGAATAAACATCGCTCTTCACACACTTATCTTACGGCATAAATAGTGCTTCGAGGAGCCACCAATATCCAATCGCACGAGTAGGCACGCAGTGGTTAACCATGACGACTAAGTTAGTAAACACGGCAGCTTTGGCAGATAAGATGTGGCTCGTAAAATTGTTCTTGTTCTCTTTGATGTAAATCTCCATTGTCTAATTTAGTAGGAATCGGGGTATCGCCTCCTCTCTTATCCATCACAGCAGCCGTATCGAAGTAATCAAGGGGAGCCAAAGAGATAGTGCAACCGTATTAGATGCCAGTCTTTTCTAGCCTCTTAGCCAGAGCATTGATCTCATCGTCCTTTACCTGGGCTGTTGGCTCTTCCTGTACAGCCTCGGCATCTCTGACTAACTTCTCTGCCTTCTCTGTGATTGAAACCCCCCCTAGATCCTCCCATTCTTCCTCTTCCTCTTCCTCTTCCTCGTCGTCTGAGTCTAATTCCTCAAGATCGCTAAGGTTGTCGACCCCCCAGGCATCCTCATCCACAATATCACCGCCCAACTTCTCCTTGCGCAGTTCTAGCAATTCTTGTAGAACCAGGATTGACTCATCGTCCTCGGAGAACTTGTTCCCGTTTAGCTCAATTCTCTTCAAGGCAGGCAGCGTGTCTTTTGCAGCCTCCGCCAGACGCTTGAGGCCGGCCGTGGTTATTTCATTATACTGTAAGCGTAGAATCTCGAGCTGCTTGTTTTTGCCCTGGGAGAGGGCATTGGCAAGGAAAATGCCACCCTTGGCGCTGAGCAGCGAATCACCAATACCGAGCTCTTGTATATTGGTCCAAAGGGGTACGACCTCGGCCAAGGTGCGTGCGCCATCGGCCGTCAAAGTATTATCCTGTAAATCTAGGATTTTTAGTTCTGTAGCATGGTTCAGACCCTGGCCGAGCAAGAGAGTCATGCCATCTGGCCGGATACCATTTTGGATCATCTTGATCTCCTTGATCTTATTGTGGAGACGGAAGGTTTTGGCCCAAGCCTGCATGCTTCCACTTTCCAATCGGTTCCGGCCACAGATAACAGTCTCGAGATGGGGTACGGCTCGGCCAGCCTTACGAGCCTCCTCTTTCTTCGCGTGAAGCTCTGAGAGCGCATTAGCCACATTGGCTCCAGCATCGGGCCCTAGTCCGTTATTGTTGAGATATAGATGCTGCAGTGGAATATGGCTCGATAGAAAAGCGATCAAAGGCGCCTGAGTATTCAAGCCAAAGGCGTTATCGTTCAAGTTGATGGTATGGAGGTTCGGAAGGTTGAGGATGGATGTAAGAAGAGACGAAAGAGCTTCGGGGATCTCGTTGAGCAGGCGGCCGGTAAATATGTCGGCCAAGTTGGCGACCTTGTGAACAAGACGAGAAAGGTTAGGTTAGACGGAGAGCACGAAATAACCAGCTCGGCGTACCTTGAGAGTCTTTTTGGTAGCCAGCACTTCACCAAGAAGTTTACAGGCTTCAACACCCAATGTATTGCCTAGGACACGGACTTCCTCGACATCGTTCATGGCCCGCAGAGGCCCAATGTGGGCTTCCAGGTCGGCGGCGGTATCGAGCTTCAAGCCCTTTTCCTCGAGGGAAAATACTTTACTAGGCGATGCCATTTTCAAAGATAGGTGTCGAGTTGGAGTGGGAAGCGACAAGTTGGATAAGGAAGCAACAACGTGAAAAAAATGAAAAAGAAAGAAAAAAAAAAACCGGTTAGTTGGAGGTAGGTATAAATTGGTGGATGAGAAAAGGGCAGAGAGGGCGTGACTTCTAAATAGAGCCTTTAGTCAGTTGTAGGTAGTGCCCCTCCCCCTCCCCCCACTAAAATAATGGCTTGGAAATGGATCAGAACCTTCTACTGTTTCGCAAACAGGATGTTGGCAGGTGTAGACCTATAGACATCCCTGAGTCCATCATACCTTCCCGCTCTATTGCCTACTAGGTACCCAGGTACCTAGGTACGATACCACCTGTGGCTGATGAACCTTGTGGCACCCCTGCTAGGTGAAGAGTATTTAGGTAGGTATATAGTGTAGTAGGTAGTATACTACCTACCCAGTACATGTAGGCAACGGTCAGGTACCGTGTTATGCTTGCATGTGCTTTTATTTTATTGGGCTTACATCTACCTAATTTCTTCCATGTTACAACCCTTAGTTCTTTTCTTCAATCTTATCTTTCTCCGACGTCGACCTCTTCCTCAGTCTACCACCACCTTACCCGACCTATCTTGTCCTCTAACGCAATATCAGGCAACTGAGCTTCCATTCGATTTGGGTCAGGAGGATTCCGCAACCCCTATTGATCCATGATATATGCTCAAAAGAATGGCAGTCCGTTTCTTCAACGTCAGCCATATTGCGAATATTGGGCTAGCAACATACTGATTGCTGCCGAGATCTGTAGAAACCGGGTTCCTTAATGAAGTTGCCTTCACTGAACCACCATTACTAGCAAATTTTCTGGCTCATATACTTGCATTCAAGGCAGCGATTCAGATTACAGCTCCTCTTGACGAGAATGCATGGGTTGTATTAAAACCTCGACTGCTTGCTCAGAGGACCAATGCAGAGCACCAGGAACAACTGGAAAAGGGAAGAGCCACAAATTCCAAGGGGACTCGAGAGCGACTATATCAACGGCATGATGCTGAGGGGGCTAGCATAGAGGCGAAACAGCTTATAGATAAGGATTGTGATAATGCTCAAGGCCCCCTTAGAGCACAAATCGCAGCATATGCCGATGAGACAATACACGACAGCTGGGATGACGGACGTGAAGCCAATAATGGAAGGAGCCCACAGTTTGCGGCTAAAGTACTCCTCCATGTTCGGATGAAGTTCTATAAATGGGTTGCCAAAGATATTGCTGTAACCCTCCGTGCAGTTCGAAAGCCAGTCCACGACTCCCCGCAAGCACCATTTACAAGGAAGCTCACACTTGAAAATATGAAAGGGTTGTTTGAGGTTAAGGTCAAGCCTTGTACGGAGCCATATCTCAAGGAGCTCTTCTACTGTAATGGTTGCGAGGGCAATTATAAAGTCTTCGGGTACGAGGGAGTTATACAGCATTATGCTGCCAGGCGTACAAACGCTCTAAGTTTAGGCAGTGTTGTTGTTCGCTGGCGAGCAGAATGGCTAGAGATATCACCTTTCTATCTAGGCTCTCGAAGCTTGAAAGCCTTACTTGCTCAGCGGCCTAGTGTCCTGTACAAAGCATTTAGCTCCCTACGCAGCCACTCAGCATAATTATAGTCAATTATTTGCTCCTCATCTACCTCCAAACACTGTCCCTTACCATCAGCCAGGGAGCTACTATCCAGTGCTACATTGGTCTTGTTCTAATGTGATGGTTCCAGGGTCCTCATCGTACCTGGCACCAGAAGGTACTCAGTACATTACAAATTTTACTACACAACAAAGCCATGATTTTAACACCCAAGTCCCTCGTTACCGCCTGTACGCTGATCAGATCAGGGTTTAGTTTAATGATATGATACGAAGCTTACGAGAGTTATGGGCAGCCACTACAAGCTTAGAAGAGCTCCCAGGAAATATTAGAGTCTATGTGGTCATTCATTATGTTGTGAATAAATTCCGATCACGATATTCGGAGAGCCCGGCACTGTCATTATTTATCGCGGGTTTCTCGAATAACAAAGAGATGAGGCCAGTACGCAACGTTAATGGTCTTATGTGTAAGGCATGTAACCTTGGATTGGATCATGTGCCTACAGAACAGATAACGAAAACTTTCTCTTTGCCATGCTAAGTAGTTGGTAACCCATTTTTCAGAAGCAACATGTTGAGTAGTTGCATCTAATAGATGCCTCCTCATTTGATTGGTCAGTTGATATGGTCTACATACCGGATCTTCCTATCTTATCCAATCTTCGAAACTTTTCGAGCATTGATAACCAAAAGTTTGAGCTGATATGTGACGTGCTTCCTCGAATTAAATACTCTAGCGAGCCCTTACGATCTCTTTCTATAGCAACTCAAGGTTCCTGGGTTAGTGGACATTATGGTGCTTCTGAAGAGACGATCCCTGCATCATCTAGTCAAACTCTCAGACGCCAAGCTTCTCCCAGACGGCGTAACACTATTTCGTTAACCTTTTATGGATATGAGTCAAAGCTGGTTAATCCGCATCTAGCCCTGAATCAGAACACCCTCCAAGGTCGTTACAGTTCTAAAGTGGTGCACTGTAAGGAAACCTCATCCCTTAAAGCGGTATCTAGGCGCGAGGACGCGAGCCGAATATCTCCTGATACTCAGCCGCCTGGGGACTCGAAGTCGCGTAAACGTAAAGAACGGCCCAAGGATCAGCGTAATAGACTAGAACGGATATCTAAAATCCACAAGAGCGGTAGGAAGCTATTATCTAATGGGCCTAAAATGGAAGAGCCCAACGTGGACGACACAATAGCAGAGGGAAAAGAGCGTCGTCAAAAAGAGAGAATCCGTGCCATGTGGACTGCGGACCGTCAAGAGACTGCGCGACTTGTCTCCGCGACGAAAATCCAAGCCGAAGATACTATACTGATCCCTCGACCCGAAGTTGAGAAAGACTACGAGAGGTCAATTCGGCACTCGCCGCTACTAACATTTATGGCGCGAACCCAACTTCCACCGCCAGCACTAGCCAAGGAACACGAGGAGGTTGATCGGATGGCTAGCTTAGAATCAGAGCCAAACCAATAACAAGCCTCGCTTGAATACGTTAGTTGCAGAATCAGACTAGGAAGTATTACCACTTACCAGGGCCGGTCACACAGCGCCAGGGTATGGGCTTAAACAGACCCCAATCCATGCAGATGATGGATTGTATAGGCAAAATCATCATCAGGACTACCTTGAAATCAACGAAATTGTTAATGCCCGTGATTCCCGAGGAGAATACTTAACCAGAAGGCTAATTCTACGCGAACAGGAAACGACATGTTTTACATATCATGACAAACAGCCATTATGCCAAGGCCCATATCAAGCACAAAAGATATACTCGCACCAAGTCATATATGATGTTGACTCATCTCAGCATCCCATTTCTCACGCTGTAAGATCGTCCACAGTTATGAGTCGACCACCCACGTATAAGCCATTGTCAAGAACCAATGTTACTGCTTTGGAAGACTATGATCCGAGAGTTCTGATAACGCGACCGGGTTTGGATACCATACGTCGAGTTTGATACGAGTAGGCTACTGTTGCATGCATATATGTACGATGACTATCTACGCCTTTCCTATCCTTGGCCATTAAAGCGTCAGGTATTTAGCAATACTTCGAGGGAAGGACACAAGGAGGGAAATGCTTTCTGAGACAATCCAAACAGTGGTAGATTAATGTACATTCGAGATAGCTCAATGTTAAAAACGACGGGTTCGAAGTCGGTTCGTTGAATGTCAAGGTTAATAAGGGATAACTGAACTTGTATTTCGTCCGTCAATGCACTCGTAACTCTTAGATTATCGAGACTTTCTACGTACGGGTCACTATATCTTAAGCAAATATTTTAATTACTAGCTCTCCTCTCTTTCTCATTCGGGATCCAATTGAGCTTTTCCCTGGGAGACCGTCGGTCTATATATCCTTTATAAATCATGGGATAGCTGACCCCTGTTTGTTTTTTCTCACATTTCGTGGCTATGTTGTTTTACTCCTGTAAAATATATCTATTGCTTAAGTTATGGTGTCGCCAGCCCTAGACGTCGTCCGGGGATCCCTTGGGATACGTCCGCTGAGTTGTCACAATGCTAGTAGTGGTGAGGTGTTACTATAACATAAATAGTTTAGAGGGGGGGGGGGCGCCCCCCCGCCCCCCAAAAAAAAAAAAAAAAAAAAAGAGAAAAGGAAGAAAAGAAAAGGGACAAAGAAAAGACGACACTGCCGCGAAATACAAAACAAA
>MU394095.1:106862-136109 GCA_022578605.1 Camillea tinctor
CTCTCGGTGTCCGGGGTTCCCTTGGGTTACCGCCGGGTTTTTTTCAAAATTTTTTTTTGGGGTTTGGTTTTAATAAAAAAAAATTTTTTTAGCCCCCCCCCCCCCCCCCCCAAAAAAAAAAAAAAAAAAAAAACACCTGTTAGAGAGAAGACCCAAGGACTTTTCCACTCAGGTACACTATGGCATATCAATTCTAAGGAAATTTAAATCACAGAATGACGAACAATGGCCTAGCAGACATCTCCATGTAGCACATATGTAACGGTAGGTGTACCGATATTGGAAGATAACCACCATCAAGATAGAAGTGTAATATAACCGAATGTATTATACGGGATTGTGGGCATATTAAATATGAAGCTACTGAAGTGGGTCAGGGCAGCTAAGGTCATTGTTTTCCTTTTGAGATTTGCTATGTTTAGACATCTAAGCGTTCCATATGACGATTCTACCATCGACACCGCTTGCTTTGCACGACGTGTTAGCTCATGTCACTAATCAGATCCTTAGGGAGGCGGGAAACGAGTAATAACTTACTGCTAAATTTGGTAACGGCGCCGCCGCTCTCCTCAAAGACACGGACCGTCGAGATAGTGTTTTGATGGACGGTTTTGAGCTGCGTATCATCCTTGACTTTGCCCTTGAGGTCCATCTGACGGAACATGTTCAGAGCAGACTCTTCACGGGCATCGCCTGAGCCAGGTCGCCCCTTAGCCTCGAGGGTGCCGGTCAACTGCCAGCCAGCAGGGCCTCCCTGAAACCGGAAAGCCTCGCAGTCATAGCCAGCAGCGATTATCTCGCTCTCGCCGTTCCAGATCATGCTCATGAAAGGCAACAACTGGGTGTTAACGCTGATGACCGCCTGCGGGGGCTGCTCGGGACCGGTCGGATAGACGATGGTGATACTACTGTCGTGAGCAGCAAAGGCGAGGGCATTGCCGCTCGGCGAGAAGGCAACTGAGTGTACCCACCCGGCTGAATTGTTGAGAAACTCGCCGCAGACGGTGTTGAAGGGCAGGCGCTCGCCCCAAACGCTAGGTTCGGGACGGGCGTCGACACCCTTGATGAAGCTGGAGAATACCCGAGCGTGGGCGTCGGTAGAGCCAGCAGCGAGGAGCACCGAATTGGGGTGCCAGTTAACGGAGGTGATGGTGCTGCGGATAGGTTTTTTCAGGTGCTTCGACACCCACCAGTCATTCTCCTCTTCGAAGTAGCAAATAGCTATAACTCTGTCGCCCGATCCGACAGCAAACTTGGTCTCGGACGGAGACCAGCGAACGAAGGTTGCTGCCCTAGCAATGCGGAGAAGCACAAGGGTCGGCTTGTAGCCGGTAGGGGAGGGTTCCCAGACGAGCGCGTTTCGGTCTTTCTCGTAGGGGAAGCCGGCATTGTATTGTTAGACTCTCTGAGCACAAAGTATCAACGTGATTAAGGGGGTCTGGTGAATAGGCACCTTGCGAGCAGGTGACGATCCGGCCACTGTTGGGGGCAATATCGACACTAGTGATGGTCTTATCGTGACCCTTTAGTTCGTCCTTGAGCTTGAAGGTGCTGCCGACTTTGCTATATAACTCGACGGTAGAGTCTTTAGCAACGGCTAGCGTCTGACGGTCGGCCGAGAACGAGTGATCGGCGATGGGCCGGTGAAAAAGATGATGAACCTCGGGGGCGGCCATGGTTGATATCGAAGGGAGGGATGTTAGGGGCGGTAGATGCTTGTGATAGGAGTATAGCGCTCTACTATCACGTCTAAGCTTTGTAGGGGTGGGAAGAAGTCGAGAAGTTCGCTGTGTTACGCAATGAAGAATGAGAAAGATGAAATGTACCTATGTAGGTACCTAGGCAGCTAGGTTAGGTAATTGTAAGTGGAGACACATCTGCACGGCTGCGTCACATCTAGGATTGGGAGCTTCAGCCACACTGCCTACATAGATAGGTACCTACCTAGGCACTTACCTAGGGGACTACTGTTGCATTATATCGCTCGACTAGGCTCTAAAAATCGGAGCGCTCCTTAACCTAAGGAGCCCTTATAGCGTATATATGGGTTGGCGCCACAGTGACCTGGAACGCAACAACTACCTACGGAGTACGTACATCAGTGTACTTTAGGTAATCGATAAGATAAACCAGGTCTTCTCGGTTAGAGTGGCTGGTACCTTACCTACGTGGGCAGCCGACCAACTAGAAATCTATCCATCGCATTTTATCCCCCCCAATCTCTACTAAAAACTCACCCACGCGCATTGTTTGTACTGCCGATTGCTGGCGAAAGTGAAAAAAAGACAAAAACCATGCTACAATAGAGCTAACTTGAAAGATAAAACCCGAAATATTTTTCCCGCAATGGCTACTACAACTACTGTGCAGGCTCTACCGCCTAAGTCTGGTGTTAAGAATCCTCCAATTCCCCCAAACCAGACGTTAGTTGCCTCCTCCCTTCCCTTCCGGTTGTTCATCCATGTAACTGTGGACGCTGACATTTGATTTTCATTGTTGTAGGCTCTACGTGACAAACCTCCCGTCGGCTAAGATAAATAAGGCTGACCTGAAGACGGCTCTGTACATGCTCTTCTCCACCTATGGCCCGGTGCTTGATGTGGTGGCTCTGAAAACCATGAAGATGCGTGGACAAGCTCACATTGTCTTTCGCGACACTCAAGCTGCTACCCAAGCTATGCGGTCTCTGGACGGCTTCCAATTCCTGGGCAAAGATCTGGTATGTTCTGAAATCGTTTCTCACCTCCTGGCGCGATGGGCCTTTCCCTAACTAAGCGCGACGCCTATAGAAAATACAATATGCGAAGTCCAAGTCCGATACAGTTGCTAAACTTGACGGCACTTATAAACTCCCAGGAACCGCCCCTGCGAACATTGAGATGACCGAAACCCAACAAAGCATATTTAATGCCCCGGCCCCTGGATTGTCGACTGCTTCTTCTGCTTCTGCGACCCATGGTTTACCTTCGAAGCCGCCCCAAACTTCAGACCGCTCCATGACTGATGCGTCAAGTGCTGATGCCCGCGGCCAGAAGCGCCCACGTGACGAAGAGGAAGAGGAGGACAGTGATGAAGATGTAGCCATGGAGGAAGACAGTGACGACGAGTGAAAGCCTGGTCATCAGTAGCCTGTTTTCCCTGCTCGTTGCGACGTATATTGCTGAGGTACATTTCACCTTCTCGTTAGGGAAAGGGAGAGAGAAAAGGTCAAGCTTCATCCTTTGTTAACCACCATCTCCTTGGGGACCCAGAGTCCGACGCAGCCCCCAACCAAGCCGAGCCACACAGTGAGGTAATCTTCTTTGGAGCAGTCGAAGCCAGCCATAGCGTCCCCGAGAAGACACGGATGGACGAAAAATGTCGGTACTCCAGTGACGGGATGATGCTGTACACTCCACATTAGCCATGAGGTAGAGGCAAATAAATACCCTAGTAAGAGAACACATAATTGACGTCTATAGTGCAGGCGAAAGACTTACATCGATTGAGATGGCACCAACGTACCCCTGGTTCCGAAGAGGTTGCTTGAATTGGTCTGGTACTAGGTGCCGGAAGACCGTGTCAATGTCGAGAGGTGATTCGTCGCTGGACAGATTATGTAGACTGAACCAGAGACATGGCGCACGATATGTCGGGTGAAGGTGTATCTCGTAATTGACGTAACCGGACTGGAAGGAGGGCCTGGATGATTGTCTAGGGAGAGCGTCCTAGGCGGAAGATATGTTTTAGTATACGAAACAAGCGCGCGCAAGACTCGTAGTTATAACCTACTATGTCTAACTCTTCCCTCTCTATCATCATCTGATCCTCACCGTCTGTGTTTCTCTGCCGAGTATCGTATCTTTTCCTACCCTGTTGTGAACCGTGGTCTAGGCCTAGTTTGCCTATCTGTGAAGCTAGCTGTTGGTCGGCTATACTTTCACCCAGGGGTTTGCTGATCTGCAAGAAGGTGAGCAGCCTACGATGGGCTTCGAAGGAAGTGTCGAGAGCATTATGGACGTTGAGTCTCCAGTCCTTTCTCAGGGAACCTAGAGTCGCCTGGCAGTATCTGCTGTCAAGGTAATGGCATGTCTCGGCGAACTCTTCGTCGGTTAGGTAGGGATAACATCGATATGTTGAACGATTATGGGTGGCGTTGGTCGATGTTGAAGTTGCAGTTGTAGCAGTGTTGGGAGAATCCACGTCCATCTTGTCTCAAATACCACCCAGCTTATACCTTGATGCGTAGCGTTCAAGCCCAAGTCACATATAATAATGGGTAAGGGCATAAGGCATAAATGGCAACGCGATATCACCTGCTTAAGCGTTTTTCCTTCTTCACCTTCTGAAAATGTAGAGAGTTTAGGCGTACGAAATTAGGAGCTACTTACCTATCTCAGCACGTCGCCCACGTCAATACGCACGGGATCGCTTGGGTACTTAGTCTAAGTAAGTACATATTGTATCCATATTTACCTGTACTTATTAGTAGTAGTTTGCGGGCGTTTGGGGGCGTTGGCAGTTCTCGTTTGCTAGACACAAGGCCCGATGAGGGGCAGGTGGCAGATGGCAGGTGCGGCGGGGGTATACAAAGTTCATAGATAATATCGGTAAGTCGGAACTATAATTTCAGGCTAGGTACTTCCTGCACATACCTAGGTAATACATACCTAGGTAGTATATATCAATAATGTTTACATAGCCCATAGGCTTTGTAGAACGATTAGTATAATACGTAATGTAACGGTTCCCGGAAATATCCATACTACTATGTACCTACCTATACTAGGTAGGTGCATACTTAGGTGCTGCCCACCCAATAGTTTTACCTACTATATTTTACCTTAAATTGGGTTTCTTCCTCTTCTATCTCTTGGAAAAAAAAAGAAAAGAAAAAAAAATCTAGCTGTCCTTTACTTTTACTCATTACTAACAATTCCCCCCTCACCTTACACTTCTTCTTCTTCTTCTGCTTCTTCTTTTTCTTTTTCTAGTAACCATTGATAATTGCGTACATGGTGTATAGCGTAGCAGGCGCATTTGAATATTATAATAGAAGATAGCGTGTTTGTACCAATATAAGGAACACAAGGGAGAAGTGGAATGCTGTCAAGTACCAACAACTAATGGTGCTTCATTGGTGTAGGTACATACCTACCCACCTTCGCTTCACCTTGGTTTTATACCAGGTTGTAATTTATTTCTTTGTTGCTCATCCATCCTTTATGTTAACTTACTTGCCTACTTACACTCACTTCTTTCCACCCATCCTATCTAGGTCACTACATTCTGCTCTCTCCTCTTTCTACCCACGAACATACCTAGGACACCTTTATGATATTGATGGAATGCATCGATTTGTATAGGGAGTAAGTAGCATAACATATGTGTAAGGCTATGGGATGAGCATGCCACCTCGTTCGCCTTTACCTCCACCTCTTTAATTTTTTCTAGGTCAACCATTTGCTTCTTGTTATCTTTATATTCCCTCCTTGATTCTTCTACTTTAAATCCAAGCGCCACCGAACTATCTGCCCCAAATTGCGACTTGCCAGCTCGCCGATAGCCACCATAGCTTCATCCTCCCTTGCTGGAGTGAACAGGTTGCCCAGGTACAAAGCGTACGTGGTACGGTGCAGGCTTGATGTGGTATCTGGCTTGCCTGCTCCATGAACGTTCGCGACCCCTTCAATCTCCATCGGACGAGCGCCCTTTCTATTCTCAAAACTACTGCCTCGCGCGCAGCCGTTGATATAACTGAACGAGCTGTCGAGGCCGGTGTGACTGCTATTGAGAGGAGCAAGCAAATTGTCGACGAGCTTGACATGTCATTCTCCGTTCCTAAAAATGTCCCCTCCTTTACCAACCCCCAGCGTCTAGTGGAGGATCATATCTGGGGGAACACTGCCGTCACCGCCCGAGGCCCCAACAAAAACGCCGGACTGCTTGGTGGTGTACAGGACCGCTTCTTCGACAACCGCAATACCCTTCCTATGTACAAAGACAAGCCTTATGCCTATCCCGCCTCCCACCGTTCTAGGCCTCTCTGGCGGAGAAAGCGTACCTTTATCTTCGGCCTGCTGCTAGTCTTCCTCCTCTACTACTTTGGCGCATTTGGTCGGAACCATGATACGACTGATTCATCCACCCCAGCCTGGTCTTGGCTCAAATCCGGCTCCGGCTCCGAGCCAGTGGCGGATTGGTCTCAGCGAAGGGACCATGTTGTCGAGGCTTTTACCCTAAGTTTCGATTCTTACCAGCGATATGCTTGGGGTGCGTGTTCCGGGTCGTGCTTATCGTTTATTATACTATAGTGTGTCAGCTAACTTATCATCTGTTTTCTTCCATGACTAGGTTATGACGAATTCCACCCTGTGTCGAAGAAGGGCCGTCAGATGGCACCCAAAGGAATGGGCTGGATCATTGTCGATGCTCTAGACACCATGATCCTGATGAATCTTACCTCCCGCTTAACTCACGCAAGGGAATGGATCTCCAATTCCCTGACTTACGATCAAGATCAAGATGTTAGTACCTTCGAGACTACCATTCGCATGTTAGGTGGCCTGCTTTCTGCCCATTATCTTTCAAACGAGTTTCCTGAACTAGCGCCGCTGGCCGAGGATGACCCGGGCGCGCCTGGAGAGGATCTCTATCTCGAAAAGGCGAAAGATCTAGCCGATAGGCTAGTCGTGGCTTTCGACTCACCTTCTGGTATCCCCTATGCGAGCGTTAACTTGGGCAAGTATGAGCCTCTCCCGGCTCACGACGAGGGCGGCGCATCGTCTACTGCCGAGACCACTACCCTGCAGCTCGAGTTTAAATATCTTGCGAAACTAACAGGCGAAAAATACTTTTGGGATAAGGTCGAGAAAGTGATGGAGGTGGTTGATGGCAACGGGGCCGAGGCTGGCTTAGTGCCCATTTATATCTATGCTACTGATGGCACCTTTAGGGGGCGCAACATCCGCCTAGGAAGCCGGGGGGATTCCTACTACGAATATCTAATCAAGCAATACCTACAAACAAATAAACAAGAACCTGTCTACCTGGAGATGTGGGACGAGACGCTACAAGGCGTCCGTGATCATCTTATCACCTATACGGAGCCTTCGAGGTTCACAATCATTGGCGAACGCCCCGACGGTCTGAGCGGGGCACTATCGCCGAAGATGGATCACTTGGTCTGCTTCATGCCGGGGACGATTGCTCTTGGTGCCACGGGTGGATTGACTGAAGCGGAGGCTAAGAAGATGCCGACCTGGACTCAGAAGAGCGAGGCTGATATGCAGCTGGCAAGAGAGCTGATGCAAACCTGTTGGGGAATGTATAAGTGGATGGCAACGGGATTGGCAGCTGAGATTACATATTTCAAGATTGCCAACCCGCCTCTGCCTGAATCGGCGCCACACCAGGCACCCCTGGACTTTGACGAAGCTCCGGATGCTGTGTGGAGGAAAGACTACGATGTCCACGCGATGGACGTACACAACCTGCAGCGGCCTGAGACAGTGGAGAGCCTATTTTACATGTGGCGGATCACAGGTGATGTCACATATCGTGAGTGGGGATGGGAGATGTTCAAGTCATTCATGAATCATACGGCAGTTGAGGACGGTGGCGGATTTTCAAGCTTGTCGAATGCGAATAAGATACCGCCGGTACTGCGTGATAACATGGAGAGCTTCTGGTTAGCGGAAACATTGAAATATTTTTACCTACTCTTCTCACCAACCGATCTCCTCCCTTTAGACAAGATTGTCATCAATACGGAGGCACACCCCTTACCGCGGTTCGATATGGGCCAGCTCTTTTCGACTGGGTGGAAGCGAAAACCGAGAGACGCCAACGGGAAGATCATCAAATAAAATGGTTAAAAAGTACCTAGGTAAACAGGCGTCGATGCAATTGGTTTTGGTGGATGCACGTTGTTGGTTGTATATCTACGCTCGGTTGATATAAAGCTAGCATTCTGGTAGAGATGGGCTCGGTTTAGAACCATGTAAAAGCTTCGCTACTGTATACGCTAGATATTCTGATGTTATTAAAGTTTTTAAGTAAATAAATAAAGAAGAGAGAGAAAGAGAGAAAGAGAGAAAGGCAGAAGTAACGGCCAGAGTTGGCAAGGTATCACGATTTATCATTAGCCCCTAGTTTGCTTGTGAAGACGACGACAAACGATTAAGGAAGAAAAGGTGGAGTGATAACATTGGCGTGACCCGAGCCTATGGTGCGGTACCTATCATGAAGTAGGGCTGGTAGGCTAATAAGTGCTTAACCTGCATAGTAGGTTAAAGGTATAAATTACCTAGGCCACGTACATACATCGCTGTATGTATGTACTATGTATGTATGTACTATGTATGTATGTAGGTACATAGGGTAATAGGTCACATGTATGCAAGAAGTAAGATACACACATGTACTGGGTAGTATATTTACCTTCCTTAGCGGGGGAGGAGTCCCTACCCAGGTACCCAGTAGGTACGTATAAATAAGCAGGTGTTACCTATTTCGGATCCTTATCTCTAGGTTAGTAGTGATGAATGATAAGCGTAGGATGCCATCGACCTCGTCCCATCCTCCCTCTCCTCCCGTCTCTCTCCCACTACCATCCATCTTTCCCACAACAGCTCTTGTGCCAAGAGCAAGCGGCAACTCATGGTCTCGGTGTAGGTATCATTTAGCCAATCGAGCACGCCATTGCTCAACACGAACCTCAACCTCAGAAACAAACCTCAAAACGAACATATCGCTCGCTACACGTGCCGACGACCGCACTTACATCGTCCTTTTCCTGGTGCGCAACGTTCTCTCGCCCGCCCTCGAGGCGGATCATATGCCACATATCACCCACCATGCCGCCCCCGTACAGTAGTCGCGATATTGAGATGAACACCATCTTCACTATCAAGGAGGATTCGCTTGCCCCAGGAAGCAGTTATACTATGCGCGAACCTCAGTACGAAGAGACAGTGCCACCGCGCTTTTTCGATCGTCTAGTTGACGGCTTTCGTCGCGATCCGAACCAGCATGTTACCCCGAAGAACCCGCTAGACGAAATCGCTGCTGCCGAGGCCGCCGAAGCCGCCCAGCTACGCAGGCCCTTCCTACCCCGGAGGGGCTCGCAATCTCATTACTACGATGTGCGCCTGGCTAATCTACAGACGGCGCAGTCGCATCTCGCTAGGAAGCTCAAGGGCCGCCATTTACAGATGATTGCCATTGGTGGTTCTATAGGTACCGGTTTGTTCGTCGCTTCGGGCCGCGCTCTTGAGACTGGAGGTCCAGCTTCTATCTTATTAGCTTATCTTTTTGTTGGCTTCATGTTATACTGCACTGTCCAGGCTTTGGGGGAGTTGGCCGTCTCCTTTCCCGTAGCCGGCTCCTTCTCTGCTTATTCGACACGGTTTCTTGATCCCTCGTGGGGGTTTGCTATGGGCTGGAAGTAAGTCTATCTCAATCTCCCACCTCTCCTCCTCCTTCTCCCCCCCCCCCCTTCTCATATCATATTTTCCCACCAGCTATCTATCTTGAATCGACCGGGTTTGGCTAAATGGACCCGATGTCTTAGTTATGCCCTACAATGGCTTGTCGCTCTGCCTCTTGAAGTAATTGCCGCCTCTATAACTATCACATACTGGAATCCGAATATAAATAAGGCCATATTTGTTACGATCTTCTTGATTGCAGTTGTCGTTATCAACCTATTTGGTGTTAAAGGGTATGGTGAGGCAGAATTTGTCTTTGCAATCATTAAGGTCATCGCCGTCATTGGTTTCATGTAAGACAGTCCCTCCCTCCGCTTCCTAGTCTCTATTCACTAGTACCCTAAATGTGCTAACTTCTCCTGAAGTCTGCTCGGTATCGTTCTAAACATAGGGGGTGTGCCTGAAGGCGGGTATATCGGGGGTCTCTATTGGAGAGATCCCGGTGCATTCCATAATGGCTTTAAAGGTTTATGCAGTGTATTTGTTACCGCTGCCTTCGCCTTTGCGGGTACCGAACTGGTCGGTTTAGCTGCTGCTGAGACGGCAAACCCGCGCAAGTCGCTTCCTACGGCTATCAAGCAGGTCTTCTGGCGTATAACGCTTTTTTATATTGTCGCCTTGACCCTAATCGGGCTCTTGGTGCCGTACGATGACAAGCGCCTCCTCCTTTCTGACTCGAGCCCAGCCGTAGCATCCCCGTTTGTTATTGCTATTGAGAATGCCGGTATCGAGGTCCTACCGTCTGTGATGAACGTCGTGATCCTCATTGCCGTGCTTTCAGTAGGAAACTCGTCCGTATTCGGATCCTCGCGGACTCTAGCCGCATTGGCAGATCAAAATCAAGCACCCCGGATATTGTCCTACATAGACCGCCGTGGCCGCCCGCTAGTATCTATTCTTGTCGCCTCGTCGGTGGGCCTCATTGCCTACCTAGCCGACCTTAATGACCAAGGCGAAGTTCTTGACTGGCTCGTTGCCATCTCTGGTCTCTCATCCATTTTCACATGGGCATCTATCTGCCTAGCGCATATCCGATTCCGGCAGGCATGGGCACGCAAAGGCCATAGTGTGCGGGAGCTCGCCTTCCGGTCACAGGTGGGAGTGCTGGGGTCGTGGCTCGGCTTTGTCTTTAACATCCTCGTGCTTATAGCCCAGTTCTGGGTCGGCGCGTGGCCTGTCGGCTTTGAGCATATGTCGTCCGCCGAGCTGGCCAAAAGTTTCTTCCTCGTCTACCTCGCCGCTCCCGTTGTCATCATCTTCTACGTCACCCACCGCTTCTTCCACAAAACCTCGGTAATACGCATCGCCGATATGGATATTGATACGGGACGCCGCGACTTCAACCTGCCTATCCTGCTCGCGCAAGAAAACGAGGAGAGGAGAGGTTGGCCGAGATGGAAGAAAGTGTACAGATTTTTGTGCTAGTATTGATTAGAGTCGTTATGACGGCCCCCCTTTCTTAAAATCGTGATCACGCCCTCTTATTTTGATCTTGTTAGAGGGGGGAGTTATTAAGGGTTGTGTTATTACTTATTGGGAAATATTAGATGTTGGGTTTTGTTAATGAATGAAGTGTGAGATATTAAGGAAAGGAAGTTATGGGTGAGAATTCATGGAGAACAGGATTTTTGCTTGGAATATGTAGAGATGGGTATGGTAAATGATAAACTATGAATTGTTCGTTGGTATTTGACTGATTCGAGACTTTCAACCTACTACTTACTACCTGAACCATCTTCTCAAGGGCGGGTGATGAGACTAGGTTTTTTTCTTCTAGGTTAATTAAAAAGACTGAGGCCATTATTGCTTTTCTTTCTTCTCGTGTAGACATATATACATTAAAGGAAACGAAACCACAAACAAAAAAAAATACAGCAATCAGACAACGAACTCTGGGCATTTTCCTGCTCCCGAATGAACGAAAACTCTTGGCTTCAAAATTATTGAAACATACAAATGAAGAAAGCCACGAGTAAGAAAAAAAAAAAAGGACATCTCACAGTACGGATCCTGAAAACACAGGCAAAAAGCACAACCACTTTACAAAACATCTGGTGTAATCAATCAAGGGATTGAAAAAAAAGGTACAAGTGTAAGTCATTACCATTACCCTATTTCTCCCCTTCCTCCAAATGACTCTCGATTAAGAGCCTACCCGTACTGTATATATGTACGTTTCTAAATCGGGTATACCCGGGAATACCTGGGGTACAGAGAATAGAGTCTACTCCTATTGCTCTCGATGGTAGTAGGTTGGTAAGATCCTAATCGTCAAGCGGACGAGCGCCAAGAATGCTGTCTTGCTCGATACCCGAACAGGACGCCAGAGACAAATTAAGAAAAAAGAAAGAAAAAAAGAAAAAGCCTCTGCTTGGTATTCATGATTCATAGCCCATCATTACAGGAAAGGATTGTCTTGTTTGCTGATTAGCGGTGAATTTATTTTCCTGTCATCTCAGCATATGATTCCATTTCCCCTCGTGGTTCTAGAAGTCCCAGTTGAAGCTGGACTTTGCTGCGGACTTTCTAGTGGGGGCAGGTTTGGCGGCTGGAGTACCGTCATCCTCACCAAAAAGCCAATCTCGGTTAGATCCCTTGCCGCCACCCATACCATCACCACCGATGGCTATGCCCCGATCGTCGCCTGATTTGATGCCGTTTTTTGACGGTAGGGGTTGGTTCTCCTTTTGTATAGGGGATTCGTCGTAGGAGGACCAATTGGCGTCCATCATCTTAACTACCTTTTTACGGTCATCACCAACACGAACCTGCGACTGTGGTTTCTGAGTAGGAGAGTCATCGGTCATGTCCCAATGCGACTCAAAATCGCGACCCCGGTCCTTGAGATTCGTGATGGCACCAAGGGGTTGTGGGCCCCCCACAGGAGTCGTAGCATTTCCGTCTTCATCATATAGGTTATTTTTATACAAACCTAGGCCATTGTTATGCGTGGCTCCACGGGGACGCGCAGGGCGAGGTTGGCCCTTCGGGGTGCCATCATCGACGAATTCAAAATGTGGTTCGGCATCGCGGCGTGGCTTGGCCGGTGCAGGCTTACGTGCAGGAGTCTCCTGAATCTCATCATCTTCGGCTCCCCAATGACGGACATTTTGACTGCGCATAAGCTTGGATGGTTGAGCCTTCTGTGGAGTAACAAAATCGTCAAATGACCATTGACTGGAATGCTTAGTCTTCTGTGGAGTTGGATCCCCCGCAACTGGGGCATCCTGGGGATCGGATCCATCGGCAAAGTCAAAATGGTTATATTTCTTGGGGTTAGGGTGGTAAAAGCTTTTCCTGTTGTCGGGAGCCTGCACTTCCTCCTCCTCTTCTTCTTCCGCTTCAAATAGGCGACTAGGCTGGAAGTTCTTCCCAGAGCCGGCCTTAGGAGCAACGGCTTTGCTCGGAGACTGGGATCGCTCGCGGCCAGCACTAGGAGAAGCAGGCGCATCGACTGGCTCGTCACCTAGGATCTCGGTAAAGTCGCGTTGTCGCGGACGAGCGCCCCCCTTGGGGGAAATGACGGATGAAATGTCAGGTTCAGCCTCCTCGCGAGGCGCAAACAAGGAGAGAGAAGCATGTGGATCGCGCAGGATGTTGTTCGAGTTTCCACGAGAGCGAGAAGCGAAGTCATCTGAGGCTTGACTCGTGGCCGCCTCGTTCGAAGACTTAACACAGCTCTCAATCAACTTGATCTGTTCTTTGCTGTCGCGGATAGGCCAGTTGCGACCCGTTTTGCCGATTATGTCGAGCTGCTTGAGAAGAGAACCTTGGTCCCATGTCCTACGAATCTGCTGGATCTTGCCGTGGCCATCGAACGTAACAATATGAATCTGGGTGTAGCAGACAAGTTAGCACCAAAGAAATTATAACAAAACGGGATCTAAACGACATACTACTGGAAGATAGACAACGCGATCGGCCAGGAAGTTGTCGTCCATGCCAGGCAGGTAAGGACCGCCACTGGTGACGAATTCAAGCACTGTATCAACCTCAGCAGCAAGAGCATTTGGCCCCTCGATTACACTGAGGAATTCTTCCTTCTCCTTCTTAATTTGGTTGCGCGTGGTATGAAGGTGCTTGATGATATCGGTGGCACCTCGGTAGCCGGTAGTGGTGGTGACATAATGGAGAGTAGCATCATCAGCGAGATGGGATGAGTTCGGCGCAGCAAGAAACTGCTTGTATGCAGCGGCCAACGTCATGGTGTGGAAGACGTGCTGACGTTTGGCTGTTTGCTAGATAGATCAGGTATCTTAACTACGAAGTTATATGATCTGCCTAGGATATCGCGATAGAAAGTGTCGCGAGATATCAATGAATGATGCAATCGCAAAGGCAAGTTATATGGAGTGGTGAAGAGTGCAATAAAAAATGGCGATGGTGTGGAGGGGGGAAAGGAAGAGATAAATGTGAGGTGAGGGTTAGAATCAGAGAGAAAAAAAGAACAAAAAAAAAAAAAAGACAGGTGCGATGTTTTGACGTTTTGGACCGGCAGGAAGAGTTAGAGATAGATGTTATTATTAAAGGTACTTCCCACCCTACCATGTCGTGTAGGCATTGCTGTGCCTACCTAATAGGTACGCGAACATTATGGGAGTCCACGTGAGATTTACGTGTATCACCAAGGTACATCAATCCCTTGATAAGTAATAATAATAATAACACGCATCTCTGTTTACCTTCACAAGGGCATCCATGCTCTTTCTTACACACCACCTCTTTCCTCTTTAGGTGCTAACTACGATTATATCTACACTAGCATGTGTGTAGTTCAATGTTGCGATGCTACATGTGTATGTAGTATAAGTGATCGATCTGCCCCCATATTTTAGATATTATACTAATCGCTGTATATGGCAACGCACATGGATAGATCTTATAATATACGGACGTTCCCATATATAAATATATGACTGATCAACCTACCTGCCTACGTAGACCTATGAACACCTCGTATACCTCATGTAGTTCTACTAGGCCACAAGTCTAAATTTGTAACGCATTTTCCTTGATATCGCATCAAACTGTCATTTTTAAGATGTCTCTTATAACTTGCTTGTATACGTAAAAGGAATAGCTTCGTGCAATAATAAGGGGAAATGAATGGGTAGGCTCAAGGTTGGTGTCAATTAGAGGATCATGGAGGGGTTCAAGGGCCCCACGGTAGCTTTTATAGTGTGCTACTGGGGCTAAGCACTATATAATGTTCCGCATGCACATCGTTTGCAAACGCAAATGCAAATGTAGTGAACTTAGATCCATACGTACTTTACACCACGCGCATGCATGTACTACTACATCAGTTGGAATTATATATAAAATTGCCTCCTGTGGCGTTGATTCATGCAACGGATCAAGTGAACTAGTATTCTTTTTCACTAGGTTGGGTTACTCCCCTTCCCCATTTCTAGGCTGCGAAATGCAGACGTGCATTGGAATATTTATTCATAAGCGGTCATCGCATCAATCGTTTATCATACATATGCATATTGGTCTGTTTTGTAGGTAGGTAGGCTACGTATATCTTGTTATGAAGTACATCTACATAATACCTAGTTGGATTTATCGTAGATACTGCCGCAGTAGGTACGTGCATAGGTGCCTGCATGTACCTAGTTATATAGCGTACCTACCAGGCGGACGTCAAAAAACACCCCACACTCACTGAACCAAGTATGTTTTTAATTCAAATAACAGCAGCTAGATAATTATATTGACTAATAACTTTAAAATAAATGTTTAGGTTAATTAACGGCTTCTCTTTTCTATCATGTTTTTATTTTATTTTCTGTGGAAAAATTCGTGCTCAAAATGGTTGTAAAAGTTTATGGCTGCAAATATGAGTGTGAAATGTTTTTTGACGTCCGCCTGCCTACCTAGGTAAGTACTAGGTATGTGCAGAGGATGATATTCTGCCAAGAGTCTCGGGGTAAAACAGGGTTCCTATCTGTTGTAGGTGGTATTAGTAGATTTTAGCCGGGGGGGGAAGAGGCGTTTCATAGCTGCAGGGTTTATTGTATGTTTCAAGTTAGCTCAGCTTTTCTATACCATTGAACAAGATATGAACAGCCCAGGTTCACACATACTAGGTATCTCGATACAAATTAAACACGCGAATATTGATACTTAGTTGCTTGCTAGTCTATCTACATGCAGGCGATTCCATATGTGACGGGTAAAACCAGTAGGTTAGAAGAACGGATGTCTGGTATAAAGCCATATAGCTACCTGCTGTCTCTCCTGCCACACGCCTCACCTTCCAATTCCTCGAAAGATCCGAATCAAATGACTCACCCATCCTCCATGTCCCGTCTCTGGACAGTAACGACAGACATCTTGCGCGCGGGACCAACAGGCAAGGTGTATATACCGTAGCGAGATGAATCCTTTTTGACCTTTGCTTCACTGTTGGCCCCTATCTGTTTTATCTTTTCTCTTTTCTCGGGTTTGATTGATCTCCTGCTCGATTCATTGACGGCACCACGCCTCACAGGAGATTCTCCTGCGAACCAAACAATGGGTTCCCCCCTTTCAGGTTCGGTGCTGCTATCAGAAGTCACCGAGCCCTGTTTTCCTGTCTCATGCTTATACGACGGGATTGTCTGTTTCACGCCTGATTTCACCTGGTCTCCCTAGACAACGCACCCTGTTTCAGGCAGACCTCTAACGTGCATCTCGCAATTTGGGGTTATTGGCAGCCTTATGAGGTTATCATGCGCACGGCCAATCCCGAGAGGCTGGTTCGCGGACAGCAGGCAATAAAAGTCGAGGTGAGCCGCAAGATATACTACTTACCAGTGCACCTCGATATTAAATTCAATGTCAGTGGGTAGATTACAGTATAACTGTTATACCCTCTGTTTTACGATCAACGCACTGCACGATATCCTCAGCACAAAAAGAACGACTTTGCTGCCTGGTGTAGCCTATAATTTTAATCTGTAATTTTAATCTATATTATTCGCATCCTCTTACCTCCTCTTACCTTACCTCACGTCTTCACCTGATTACCTACCTACTTACCTACCGCCTTATTTATCTATCTATCTATCCATTTATTTATCTACTTTCAACTACTTTTGTTCATCTCGGTCGTTACGGTTTCACTATCTTACAATGCATGTAAAGCCGGAACGGGCACCGGCCAAGCCGCAACTCCACTCTCGAAAACACCATCACATATACAACGGAGTTGGGCGGCTGCCTCGCAACTGTTGGGTTAGAAGTCCTACACTATGTAGCACTGCTTATGAAGACTACGCCTTTGTTTACGAAATAATTCTTTACTTTGATCACAACCGCGCTTGTACCATATACCGTTCCTGGGAAGATTTCGAGCGTCTACGGAAGACCATGGCGACCTGGAAAGGCGCTGCTGGGTACAAAGACCGAAACGACATTCAGGGGATGCATCGTTTGCTACGAGAGGCTCTTTCTAAGCGACCACGAGATTGTGCATTGGAATACTTCCTCCGAAGAAGGATGGAAGATTGCGGAGGATGTTGCTAAATTTGGTCTTCATCGAACAAAGGAAGCAGTCATGATCTACTTCCTTCCGGGCAGCAGCTGGACTGGTGCTAAGAAAATTAATGTCTCTAGTTTATATACAAATAATAACTAATACGTTGCCTTTATGAGGAGGATCGTTATGACTTGAACGCTCAAGTCAAATTAGATGGGGGAACTATGGAAAGTAGACCGACCGGGAAAAAAGATGTATCTTGAAGGTGGTGAGGCAGCGGGGGCACACAAAAGGCGGGTTATCATAACCACGGTATCAACGATAACAGGAACAAAGAAGTGGGCTTGTAGTGTGCAACCAAGCAGCCAAGATCGAATATTTACCCAGATGCTTATGGATTTAATAAATGTCGGTTGTCATTATCTTAGACTTGGTGGCTTTCTACTCCTGAAGGTATATATTCACTTACTCACTAGGAGGTAGATATAAAAGGGGACCTGGTATGCACTATGTATGTGTGGATAGATTGAAGCCGATAGGGATGATATGAAGAAAGGGAGGAGGGGTGCTTAGCTAAATATAGTTTTGCCTGGTCGAGACCTCAAAGACCCAAGAAGTACATAGTAGTAAGTACTATGTGGTAATAGCAGTACTTGCTTACTAGGTATCTTGCTAGTGCCCAGGTGTTTGTTGAAAGCAGACCTAATACGATGACTTAAGTAATCCTACTCCTGCCATCCGGGCAGGCTGCCAGCCCATATATTTTGTATGTAAGCTTGATGGGTAGGTACCTAGGTATCTAGGTACCTTGCGTGACGGAACTTTAGGAATGCATTTACCTAGGTCCCATACGCATACATATAATGTATGCCTCAATGCCTGTTTTAGGGTAGCCCAGTAGGTACCAGGTACATGGTGTATCCATATATATAGATACACAAGCCAGGTACCTTGATCAACAATGATGCTTAGGCCTCTACTAGGTAGTATGTACATAGTAGGTCTCTAAGCTATTTTAGCACACTACTAACACCAATCCTTGTATGCCCGCGCGGCGCAAAAGCTGAGACTGATGCCACTTGTTGAAACGAAAAAGACTACCTCTACCTAACCTGACAGACAATAAAACATCCAATTCTCATTGTTGTCGTCGGTTATCATAACTTCTTTCCTGTGCCTTCCTGCCTACATAACACCATATTTTATACATACGCTACGTCGTGCTTAGCAAACTACTTGAAGCCTTTATATAGTGTTGTCTTTGATCATCCGCCCACCCGGCCTTAACCAGATAACCTACCCATCTACCTGTTGCCCGCAATTCTACATACGTAATACGCACGCATCGTTTGATCTGCCTACGCCTACACCTGAGACCACGACCACGACTACGACTGCAACCTCAACCTCAACCTCGACTACAACAATAGCTCCATCTAGCCTAACCTGACCCAACTTAACCACGTTCGAGCTTCCCTTAGCTTTGTCTGCATCTCGCCTCTTTACATCCCGACAACGTCCGCCTAACCACCAGTCCCGCCCGTCCCGCAGGACAACGTACTTGGCTATGCTCACCTCGATACTGTCGTTATTTAAAACACCATGAGGGCTCCCGAAGTATTGGGGTTGCGAGCCTCCATGTGGCCGGCCATCCTGCTTCTATCCACGCTTTTCTGGACAAGTTCGTTTGTCCTCGCAAAGGACGAACCCAACATCGTCGTCACCGAATTTGAAAATTCGCCGAATAACCTTAATTACTTCAAGGACTCCAATGTCATCCTGTTTCAAGAAGCTTACGGGCGTACTATATGGCGATCCACCGACGCCGGTGCTACTTGGTCCAAGGCCGAGGGCATCCAGCACGACAAGGCTGTCGCCCTTGTTATGCACGAACACGATTCGAGTCGCGCCTATGTGCTGACCCTTGGCAATACGCACTGGAGGACACATGACAGAGGGGAGACTTGGGAGGAGTTCTACACCCGTGCCTATCTCAGCGATTTTTCCGACACGTTTGGACAATGGATGGTCTTCCACGCTGACGACCCGGACAAGATTCTGTTTACAGGCATGGAGTGCCAGGGCTTCTGCGAAGAGCTCGTCATGTATACCACTGATGGCTTCCGAACTGAAGCTAAGTTCCTTCGCGGCCGTACGCAGGGCTGTTGGTGGGCTAAATCATCCCCGGCTTTTACCACAGGGCATGATGATTTAGACGCCAATAGAATCCTATGCATTATCAGAGCAGGCATATTCGCCCCTCAGGAAGACAATCGCTTGTTCGTATCGGACAATTACTTTAGCTCAAAGGGCACCGATGGCAATATCGACGAACAGGAAGCAAAATTAAACGGGCATACCTCAGTCCAGGGCATTGTGAGCTTGGTAGAGGTTAAGAAGTTCCTTTTAGCAGCCACGACATCGCGGAACACAAATGAAATGGCTCTTTTCGTCACGGACGATGCGGAGAGGTGGCATCGTGCTGTCTTCCCCCACGACCACCCACTCCTCGAAGCAGCATATACCGTCCTAGAGAGCACCAACTATAGCATCCAGATTGATGTGAGAACAAGCCAACGCATGTCAAAGCCTATGGGTACATTGCTTACCAGCAATTCCAACGGCACTTACTTCACAAGGAATATCGAACACACGAATCGTAACCCAGATGCTTACGTCGACTTTGAGAAGGTATCCGGCATTCAAGGTATCTTCTTGGTTAACCAGGTCGATAATTGGGAAGACGTGGAGAAAGAAGATGCAGAAAAGAAACTTAAAACCCTGATTACCTTCGACGATGGCAGATCATTTGAGTCTATCAAGGCTGGTGACGATAATATTCACCTTCATTCTGTCACAGAACTTAATAATGTTGGCTCGGTTTTCTCAAGCCCAGCCCCTGGCCTCGTTATGGGTAATGGAAACCGAGGGAAACAACTCAAAGGTTACTGGGAGTCGGATTTGTACATTTCAGACAATGCGGGAAGGTCCTGGATTCAGGGCCCAAAAGGACCACATAAGTACGAGTTTGGCGACCAGGGCTCCATTTTATTAGCTGTTCAGGACAGCCGTGAAGCTGATATACGAGAGGTCAAATATTCCCTCGACCACGGCCAGAATTGGAAATCCATGGAGTTACCTAAAGATCTTCGTATTGCACCTTGGACGTTGACGACTGCTCAAGACTCGACCAGCTTGAAGTTTATACTTACAGCCTGGAAAGGCTCTAGAGAATCGCCTAGCGGTTTCTACATCATCGCAATTGACTTCGAAGGCTTGCATGAAGATACTTGCGATGAGAGTGACATGGAGGATTGGTTCGCTCGAATAGACGAGGACGGGAAACCTACTTGTGTAATGGGACACACTCAAAAGTACCACCGGCGCAAGAAAGATGCCAAGTGCTTCATCAAAAAAGAGTTTAAAGACCCAATCCCGGAATCAAGTCCTTGCGATTGTACCGATGCCGACTTCGAATGTGACTTCAATTTTGTTCGAGAGGATGGAGAGTGCAAGCCAGCAGCTTCCATCGCAACCCCCGAGGGTGCTTGCAGGAACGATGACCCGGACGAGACGTTTATGGGGCCATCTGGCTGGCGACTTATACCTGGTAATGCATGCAAGCGTACTGATGGCAAGCAAAAGGACAAGAAGAAAGAATGGAAATGTTCGGATGCAAAAGGATCACCTAGCAGTGGTAGTGGTGAGATTGAAACCGTCACTAAATTCTTCGAGGGCGATTTCGACCGTTTCGAGAAGCATTATCTTGAACGAGGTGAATCGAGTAGTGAGGCTGATGAGACGATCATCGCCAGGCCGTACAAAGCAACCAATTCCCGTGCCGGCGACATATTCATTACACATGATCATGGTAAAACCTGGGCTGTGCCCAAGGAGCTCAAGGATGCAAACATATACGCCATCATGACTCATCCTTATGCCAAAAATATGGCGTTCTTTTTAACTGAAAAGGACAAAGTTTATTATACTGTTAATCGTGGCCGGAGTTTCTATTCGTTTCGGCCACGAGACCCCCCAGATACTAGCAACGGCGGTCCCCCGCTTGCATTCCACCCAGACAGGCCGGACTGGCTCATATGGCACGGCAACAGGTGTCAAGATGGCAATTGCTACCAGGAGGCTACAATTTCCATGGATCGTGGAGATAGTTGGCAAACACTAAAACGATACGTGGATAGATGTGAGTTTACAGGCTCGTCTGCCTACAAATTTCGTAATACGATGCAAATTGTTTGCTCGGCAAGAGAACGCGAGGATAGCGAACATGAAGGCAACTCCCTTCAGCTCTTGTATAGCGACGAGTTTCCAAAGTACGAAATGACCGTGGCTTTGGATAATGTCAAAAGATTTGCGACCATGGCCGAGTTTATTGTGGTAGCTACCGAAAACCAGACAGAGGGCACACTCAATGCACTCGCTAGCATCAATGGCAAAGACTATGCCCCTGCCCATTTCCCTTACAACTTCGAGGTCTCCCACCAAAATGCATATACCGTCTTGGATAGCTCCACTCATGCTGTCAATCTATTTGTGGCTACCCAAACGGAAAAGAACCGACGCTACGGATCCATACTCAAGAGCAACTCAAACGGAACGTCCTATGTTATGAGCATTCAGGGTGTCAATTGTGATGATGGATATTATGTCGATTTTGAGAAGATGCTGGGCTTAGAGGGTGTTGTCCTGGTGAACACAGTGGCCAACCGCGATGGCAGTGCTTCAGATCCCAAGGAACTCCAAACTAAAATCAGTCACAACGACGGAGCTGAGTGGACCTTCCTGCCGCCGCCAAGGAAAGATGTTAACGGCAAAGAATACTCTTGTCAAAGTAAGACTGGCGATGAGTCGTGTGCCCTCCACCTGCATGGCTATACTGAAAGAATCGACCACCGAAAGACCTATTCATCCGAATCGGCAGTAGGACTCATGTTTGGTATTGGAAATGTTGGGCCTATTCTCGGCAACGCCAAGGACGCCGACACATTCATGACGGAAGATGCCGGACTAAGTTGGAAAGAAGTGAAGAAAGACAGTTGGACTTGGTCTTTCGGCGACCAGGGATCCATCGTAGTCCTCGCGCAAAGGAACACACGCACCAAGTCTATATCTTACTCACTCGACCGCGGTGAAACATGGCAGGAGAAAGAATTTTCCGAGTCAGACGTTGTCATTACCGATATAACTACGCTGCGGTCTGGCTCTTCCAGGAATTTTATACTCTGGGGTCACCAGGGAGACAAATTATTCACTACAAACCTCGACTTTTCTGGATTGACAGATCGGGTTTGCGAGCATGATGAGAATGACACAGAGAAATCCGATTATGAACTATGGTCACCAGCACACCCTTTGCAGCCAAATGGATGCCTCTTCGGTCACAGGAATCAGTACCTACGCAAGAAGAAGGATAGAAACTGCTACAACGGTCGAGATCTTCAGCATCTCTATAAAGTTGAAGACTGTGAATGCACCCGGCAAGACTACGAATGGTAAGAAAAACAAGGCATCCCCTTTATCGAGATTGAGGTGATGAACACAAGCTAACTGGATTTGTATTAGTGATTACAATTTCGAAATGGACAATCACGGCTATTGTAAACTTGTTGACGGCCTCCAGCCTCTGGACCCTGAGCAGGTTTGCAAAGAAAATCCAGACGAATTTGAATACTATGAACCAAGCGGTTTCCGCCGGATCCCTCTCACAACGTGTAAGGGTGGTGTAGAATCGGACAAGATTCGTACAGCACACCCATGCCCAGGGCATGAAGAGGAGTTTGAAAAGGTTCGCGGCGTGTCTGGAGTCGCTATATTCTTTGCAGTTGTAGTCCCCATAGGCGTTGCCTCCTTTGTGGGTTGGTGGTTCTACCGCAACTGGCACAGTAAATTTGGGCAAATTAGACTAGGTGAACAAAGCAGCCTGAGCAATGACTCGCCTTGGGTCAAATACCCTGTTGTCGCCATATCGGCAGTCGTCGCTGTTGCAAGTGCCACGCCCCTTTTGGTCGGCAGTCTCTGGCGCAGCGCAAGCTCTCTCTTCCATAGGTTTACTAGCAGAGGCGATAGTGGTGGCAGTTACAGCTGGTTGCGAAGAAACAGCCAACGTAGATTTACGACGAGAGACAGTTTCGCCCGGGGAAGAGGCGATTACGCTATTGTGGACGAAGATGAAGGTGAACTTCTCGGCGAGGATAGCGACGAAGAAGTTTGAGCGGCGGACTATACTCTAAACATTGGGTTGTATTATGAATAGATTGAGACATTTGCTGACGGGTACTACTGTCATGGAAATTACTATGGGATGGTAGTCACAAGGCAAAGGGGTCAGTTGGGCTATTAGAATGGGTTTCTCACCGTAGGGGGCACAACATAGTTTATCGAGAAGACACCTGTAGCACATTCCTCGAGCGCGACGTCGATCTGAGAGGTTCTGGGAAGAGATTCATTGCGGAATAGTTGGTATAGCTCATACTTGTGATTCCTTTTTCTTCAATAGACAGGAACCATCCCGCTTGTGAGGGTCTTGGCGTTTCATCCCCATCTAAAGCCCGAGACTACTAGGTTAGTAGTAAATAACAATATAGATACTATACAACCCCATCACGGCTTAAGCGCCCCTGGAATCTAAACAAAGAGCAGTAAGACGATCTCAGACTGCATTTGCGTTCATGCCAAGTGCGGCCGTGTGACGTGATGCTAGAAGCAAGAAACAACGGCGGCACAGACTCAATTCATCATAATCCTCCTAAGGTTACCCTCTTCGTGAAATAGCCAGCGTCTCGCCTTCGGGCCAACCCCTCATGAAAGGAAACTACGCCGACCACTTGGCTTTATTTTCTCTCTCTTATGCCTATGTTATGAATCACACGCCCAACATATTCTTTGCCCATCATGAACGGGAATATTGTAAGTAAATAATTAGCCTAGGTCCATCTGTATGTTTGCATGCAGAGATAGAGGCCAATGTCTAGATTAGATATGCAAGGTCAACTAGGTAGGTAGTATCCCACCAAATTGCGAAACTGCAGTGATCAGGGGGTTCTTTGCGTATCAGCCAATAGTGAGTGTGTATATTGTTTAACCCGGGTCATCTACCCTATAGCGTTTATTCTGCTCAGTGTTCTTACTACCCCTATCCAAAACCCGCCAATTAATAGATAGGAGAGAAAAAGGGTTTTTTTTCCTTCCCCTTTCTTTCTTGAAGTCACTGAGGGTTATCAATCTATTCTGGCCGATATTTGGTTGCTAATCTGTTTGAGCACGGAAGGTTGTAGCAGCTCACCAGCCAGTCATCCTATCATTATAGCAGTTTGGGTATACATACATACATATATTAGAATTCAATATATCCGAGCACGTTAAATAAACCGAGTAAATTTAGATTTCGGTGCTGCTCGTGGCAGGGGACATTATAGACTTCGTGTCTTTTCCTCCTCACTCATTCACTTGACGTATCCTGCCCCTCCTTTCCCTTTCTTCTTTCATTCTTTTAATAGTTAATTACCTAGGTAGGTATCTATATATAAAATAATGATAGCGAGGTTTCCTCTCATAATCGCATCGTAGCAACGCATTTCGCAAATATCTTATAAGGACGAAAGCCAAGTAATAACATCAGGATAAAACTTGAAAAAAAAAAACCCCCCCATTTGCGCAGGTTACATGAGAAAAAAACAGATCGTTACCAGTTTCTAGCCGTTCCCATGATTTGGCTTTATTATTTGCTATACTGTCTCGCCATCCGGTTTGTCTTTTCACGCTATGCAGTACCGTATGTTCTATACGCTATGAGTTAGTTACATAAGCCCCCTCAATCGCGTAGTGACTTGGAGAATTCCAAGGCAATTCTCTTGTCGTCCAAGTCGTATTTTTTACATGTACGGTGTTATACTATGCTACTCCATACTGAGTATGTTGTACATACTTGATATCTCGATACCCATGTGTTTAGCATACATATACGACTTCAACAACAAAGCTCACCCAAAAACTCGGATGGAACGGTTCGGATGGGGCCTATGTTAGATAGGGATGACGGCATTCGGAGCTTACTATAAAACGGGATTAGTCGAAGTTTAGTTACGTATGTTCTGAGCGTTTCTTTTTCGATTTGTGACGAAACGTGGGTTATGATGTCGTTTATTGTTATTATTTTTGTATTACTGATCCGTGTGTGTGTATATATGTAGGTATGCAAGAAATGAACTCATTTAATCTACCACCTTTACCTAGTTTGGTTTTATCAAGGACGATTAGTGCATCTGAGCGTACATAAATGCTGCGGAGGTATGCATCTGTGTGTTGATATGTATGTCTGGTGTGTATGTACGGAGCAATGTATGTATATGTAATGCGTTATCACTTCCGCACAGACGCAAGGGAGAGAGGTGGTGTAGGTATGTAAGAACGCGGGGCAGATCCAACTACGGAACGAAGAGAAACGAAAGCGCCTAAGCTCTTTCTCTATCCATCTATCTACGATAACAAGAATCTGTAGAAGGAAGAAGACGCCAATGTAAATACACCCTAGGCAATGACAGTAACAGCTTAGGTTTAGACTATACATACGTTTCCCCCATCCCGTCCTTCTCCCTTCCCCCTTCTCTCTCTCTCTCTCTCTCTCTCTCTCTCTCTCTCTCTCTCTCTCTCGCGGGAATACTCTGGCGTGTTTGGATTATTGAACAACACGTAGTTTTAACTATGATAGGGTTATATAAAAAGAAATAAAAAGAAGAGGCTCTTGGTTACAAGGACAAGCCCCCCACCCCCTTTAATCCTTTACCTTTTCCTCGTGCTAAGACCTTAGACTTAGAAAAATGGATAGACCCAAAATGGGTCTGTGGGCTTCCGTACTACTGGGTGCAAATCAATCCTTTACCACCCCACCAAAAGGTCTCAAGAGCTCTCTCCACTCCACTTTGAGTTTAGTTCGGCGCTTTCTGGTCCATGTAGGTTCGTGGTGTGTACACGCGGGCCGGTGTTCGCGATCGAGCGGATGGTGTAAGATACGTAGATTCGATGTAAGGAGGGAGAACAGATGGGGAAAACGTGTTCCGGCGTCAGCTACTGCAAGGGACAAATCGAAGATAGCACAGACGATGCATGTAGATAAGTTCATTTTGGGAGTCCTTCTTCCCTGTCACTCTGTTCTCTTTGGCGACCACAAAACAATAGTGTCATGACTATAATATGTATGTATTATCGTTTCTCTCGTCTCCTCATTTCATCTTCTCTACCGCTTACCGCGCGCGGTCGGCTGGTTATTGTTTACTTATACGTAATTAACGTGAGGCTTTCTTTCTTTCTTTTTTTCCCTTGCTCACCGCCCCTGGATAGATGAATGCCCCCCAGGGCAGCACGAACTATTGATGCGACGATCATCACATTCGCCACACCTTTCAAAAGCCCGAAAGACCGCTAGTTGTACAAGGTAAGCCAGATGTATGAATGAACCTTGATATGCCTAACAGTGACTTCTGAACTAGTCCTCTGGAGATCGCGAACGGTAATATCCCTGGGGATTTAAAAAAGATTAAGTGGCGAATATCGATTGACCCAGGTGCTGGAGGTGAGCCGTGAGCCCATGTCCCCTTTTGTGACGAATATCACTAGAAGTTTACACGGTCGCAAAGATCGACATAGATAACTTATACGGAGGAACTAAGATCTAAGTATGGTTATATATTTATCAATGTGGTAGCCAATGGCCGCACACGTTTGCCGGTTAGCTCTTGATGATACTAGTAGTAACACACTTCGATATAACGAGGATTGATATGTAAAAAGTATAATTTATATATCTACATACGTGTGTGGTAATCTCAGCAACATGGTGAATATCTTAAGATGTATATAAATTTGAGGGTGTCTTTGGAATGCATAATAGAATCTCTAGTGCGCCTTACAACGCCATACAATGATATGATTTAATTCAGCTTTAGACAAGCACCTCAACTCCTAAATTTAGAGAAATTGAAGGGTTAGTCATTACCGCAAGTCGCCAAGGGCGCAAAATGTGATGTGCATATTGGATACATGATAAACGGCCTGTCTAGGTAGAAAACCTTAAGGTCGGTAGTGGGATATCGTATAGAACAAAGAAATGGTAATGTGTTAATAACGTAGAGCGAGGGTGGGCAGGTGAGTGTCGATAGAATTTGTGCGTGGGCCTTCCTAAGCCGAAATATATGATATATTTTTGGACGCCCCTCCAAAAAAACGAGCGAAAATTTTCCATTGCATTAAAAAAAAAAGTACTGTCCTACTTTTCTCCTTTATTTTTTTTTTCTTCGCAAGCTTCCTCTTTGACCCCGACTGTTTTCGGCTAATTTCGCCGTACACGGTTCCAAAACCGCTTCACCACACTACTGTCGGATTGTTGACCTAATTCTTGGTCAATGTCTGCGAATACTTTGTCCATGCTATCCATGGTTGCACTTCTAGCGGGCGGCGTAGGAATGAATCCTTCGTTCCGTGACTGTGATCGTGATGCTTGAGGTATTCTGACTGATTGGGGTCCTGCCTGCCATCCTTGGTATGTCTGATCTTCACAAGCCCGTAGGTCAGGTCTTGTGAGGGTCATACGCAATGTAAACTCACGAGAGGCCGCAGGCGCCTGAGCATATCCTCCCTCAGATCCCCTTGGCCTGTGCTGGTGGTCTCCACTCTCATTTGGGAATCGAAGTGGTCTCATGATTTGGGTATGGTTTTCCGGGGTGTCAGGCGTCTTAGGAGACTCAGGATCCAGCATTGACGCATCATCGCTATAAGTCGACGATGCGTCATCTTCTAGGAATGTCTTGAAGTTTTCCGAGTCGGGCGATAACATCGTGTGCGGAAATCCCCTTCCGATGTCTGGACTGCAGCGGCTTGGTCCCGCAGAGCGGAGATCGTTTGAGGGGAACCCAAACTCAACAGCTTCGTCAAACTTTTGTGGCGAAGCAAGGTAGACACGCAGTTTTAATCGAGCCTCAGGGTCCTGATAATGAACAGCTGCTGGGTCAAATGAGGCTACTGATGTCTGGGACTCATGCTTGGGAGCCATGAGGGAGAAAGCGCGTGACTTTCGTCGCGTGTGCTGAGGGAAGGCTGCGATACTCGATGTCTGGGTGTTCGGGGAGCAGGTTGCGTCTTTGGTAGCCGGCCGACTAGAAGACATTGACGTCCGGCCAAAGGTCATCTTAGATATAGAGAGACGGCGACGGAATGAAGGTACCGGGGGATCGGGAGTAGATAGTGGCATCGGCTCTTTCAGGTTGGCATGGTAGTCATCAATGGCTAGACTAAGATCAAGATCTTCCTCTTCGTCCAGCCAGCGGAAGCTGTCATAGAGTGCATCGTGAGTTTCATCTAAGGCAGATAGCTGCTTCTCACTCGGTATGGAGGCCATGCTGCTAGGTCGGGTTGAAGATGACAGAGTGGGAGTATAGGCGTGAGGACTAGCACGACGTCCAATCTTGTAGATTGCTTCGTCGGCAGCATCCAGGATGACGCTCTCTCTTAATTGTTTGGCAACAAGAAGCTGCTCCTCCCGAGTAAGATGCTTCTCCCTAATTTTAGCGGGGAGCTTAGCTAGGGACAAGGATTCCAACAAGGCCGGGTGATCCCAGCAGGTTGGCGAGGTGGTCGGGCGCTGGTTAGTCCAATTAGGGTGTGGTCCTCGGCCTCGGCGAGCTTGTTGTGTCTGGTCGAGTATATCGGAGGTTTGGGCAAAGCGCAAACGTTCTAGAGTCGAGAAATACTGCGTGGAGGAGGAAGAGGAGGGGGCAGAGTAGTTTTAGTAAAGGTACAGTACAACAATAACAACATTACGGATAATAATTCATCAATAATATGTGATAGATAGCTGCTGCAGGAACGAGCATAGAGCCAGACAAGACTGGACAAGACTTGCACTTGCGACGCCCAAAGCGTATAAGTCTCCATGCATAATAGTATAGTGTAGTATATAATAAGTGTGGTGCTTGCCGAACTGGCGGCTTAGCGTGATCATGCAGGTTCTTGGACCTCTTTCTCCTATCGTGAAGAGGGGAGGGGGGAGCTGTGGTGGTTGATCCTTGCCACGACTGTTTTCGCGTCCCCCTGGACGTGCTGATTGGAAGGTGAGGCACACCTCGTCATCCACTTAGGAGGAAGTTTTATGCGCCGCCCATACTGGTTCGTGGATTTTGTTATATGTGATGTAACCCCTTTCCATTTTGGCAAAGGTAAAAAAGAGAGGGGGGGGGGGGGGGGGGGGGGGGGGAAAAAAAAAAAAAAAAAAAAAAAATAAAAATAAAAAAGAAGTATGTGTAT
>MU394095.1:136119-151725 GCA_022578605.1 Camillea tinctor
TCGCGCGGCCCCCCGCCCCCCCCCCCCCCCCCCCCCCGGGCCCCCCCCCCCCCCCCCCCCCCCCCCCGGCCCCGCCCCCCCCCCCCCCCGTGCAGAGAGCAAGAAAAAAAAAGTTAAACGACAATAGTGAGAATGATAATGATGATGGTGATGGTGGTGGTGATGATGATGATAACAGCAACAACAATAAAAATGAAAATAATACTACTATCAAGAATTTACACTGGACTGACACAACGAGGACTTTTCGGCAAATTGTGGCGTTCCGGACAAGGAGACGAGTCGTCTTCGTAATGAAAGTTGGTTCCAGTAATAATGTCTCTCCCACGCCTACTAGGGCTAGATAGAAGAAGATCATCGAGACATGCCTTTTTTTTTCCCCTTTTCCTCTTTTCTTGTTCTCGCCTTACCGAATGCGGAGTAAGGTTATGTGGGTTGAAGATGAGTAAAAGTGGAGGGATGAAGAGATGGCATCGTTGCACAACAAGGATAAGAGGAAGACGTTTTGGTGAGATGAATAAAATAATGGTTTAATGTATGTATACATAAACCGGATGATTGCATAAAATGAGCAACCCCCATAATAAAAAAATAAAAAAGGAACAAGCGGGTTTTGCTGATGCGCGTCTTTCTAGAAGAGACGCTAGCAACATATACGGGAAGTGCCAAGAACAAGAACAGGGAAAACAACAAGGTGACACACCGTAAATCCTTCAACACCTTAAAAAGAAGTGATAATAAGGAGAAAAGATAAAAATAGAAAAGAAAGAAAAAATCATAAGAAAAGTAAAAAGAGAAGATGAAGAATATGAGGGAAGGGAAAGAAAGGTTTGAAAAAGAGCAAATGATAAGTTAGAGGTATAATAGGTGAAGGGGGTAAAGGGTAAAGGGCAAGCAGCAAGCAGAAAAATGGATGTCGAGCTCACCTTACGTCGAACGGCAATAGGAAGTGCCTCAAATTCATCCACATCTTGTCGTGTGAGCACCGGCTGCGGTGACATGGCCGACTCTCTCATGGTAGGCCTTTGGCTTTGAATCGGATTCTCGCCCTGGCTCTGAGACTTCCTCTCCTTCCTCCTCATCATCGTCATCCGTCTCTTCCTCGTCCTGGGGCAGTTCGACATTCCACTAGTCCTCGATTCGCCCGCAGCCTTCTCGCTACTGCTATGCACGCCCACTCTCCTGCCGTTCGGTATCGGAAACCACTGCCGCAGCGAATTGGGCGTGTTCGCGCCATGAGACGAACTAGGACGGTGGCCAATGACGTGACGGTGCTGGTCTAACAAGCTGTTGTGGTAATCCGCTGTGCTGCTAAGGGCAAAGGCATTGGCCCGGCCAACCCTAAGACCAGAGAGGTCCCCTTCGCTTTTAGTAGCTATGTGCGGCATAGCTATCGGTTCCCAGGCATGTGACGGAGGTGGTGCTAACGGTGCTAACGGTGGTGATGTAGGATATGTAGTGCTTACTGATTCGGCCGGCGACGGTAGGCTAGAGGACGACAGGTAGAAATTCAATCGATTGGGGAGCTCAGCTTTGCGTGCTCTGCCCTGACCATGATTGGTGACGACACTGGCGTCGTAACTGCTGGCGAGGGATTGTGTAGTCGACGACACAGATAGCAGGTCGAGGGAGGTGAAGAGAAGGTTAGACATTACGATGATGTCGTGTTCGAGCAAGAATTGCAACAATAATAATAATAAGTAATCGCCAACGTGCACGGCACGCACCGGGGCCCCTCGCGACCAGGCTCGTGGTCCGTAAAACTAGGTGAAGGATGCTACCTACTCCAGTCTTTTTTTTTTTCCTCTGCTCTCCCGCACGCCAGTTGGTAGATGCTGACAATTTCTGGGTCTGTACATAAGTTCATCACGTCCTCTCGGGCTAGGGGTGTGCCGGATCGGAGAGATGTCTGCCCATCTATTCGTTCTTCGCTCAGACGCTGGGCTAGTGCAGAGGAAGAGAGTGAGAGATGAAGACAGCGTGAACGGTCATTGGCGAGGTTAACAAGGTTAAGATGGCTCATCAAGGGTAAACAGTCTAGGCATGAGACCATGTTAGGGAATAAAGTGGACAGAATAACCGTTGATCCATGCTCGCTCCACCGCTGGGATCATGCTGTCGAGCTGACAGGAACCCGTCTTTTGAGACCGCTTGCTGTTTGTTTCAAGGTCTTCTTATTCACCTACCCACCTACCTGTCTGCCTATGTAGATAGTAGTACACTGGGTTAGCTAGTGTAGGTGTCTAAGAATTTATTTTATCATTACCCTATGTACGTACATTCTCCTCTCTCACACATGCCATGCCAGATCCAGTCCTAGTCCTCTCTGATAGGTGCCTGCAGTTGTCTACAACTAAGCAGAAACGCGTAACCTATACCTATACCTCACCAGTTACCCACTTAACCTACTTACATACATCTACATATAAACGCGTGGCTGTTTCATAAACCAAATCAAGGTAGCTACATAAAGTGAATCATCATGTCAGTTGTCCCTGAGCCCGCCGTGCGCCACTAGGTAATAAAACTACAAACCTCATGTGGCACTGCAGCAGACACTTTGATACACGGATCCCCTGCCATCGCAGACACTAGTGTAGGTACACTATTAGCACCTAGGTATTAGTGTAGTGTATAGAAAGAAAGTCGGTATGTAGTGTACTACCATGTTACCCAGGTTGTACTCGCTGGGGAATGGCTCAGAATGTTTCGACAAGCGTTCGTTGTGGTATTAAAACATCTAAACTCGGGATTGTCAGGGTCGGTGACGAGCTTGCTTGACATTCGGTATTTTCCGCCCACGGTCCCCAGGGTACCAAAAGTTGGGTTCACTAGGGATTGAGCACCCTGTTCAATTTATCATGTATGTACTTTTGCTGCTGTGTTGACCAGGCTAAGTACGCTGTGACGGACAAGGGGAGGCGTCACAGACATGCTTGTCAAGAGCACCCATGGGGGGCCACGACTTGTCAACTGACAATTGGAGGCTCGTGAGCCTCCGACGCTCACCTCCACAATATCTTATCGAAATGCCAAAAAGAGACGGCATATGGTTGAAACTGGGGGTGGGTCGGGTCGGGTCGAGTCGAGCTGAGTCGCATCGCATCGCATCGCATTGAATCTCGTGCCAGGACAAAGCTATGCAGTTATGTATGCTGGGTATACTACCTACATTATGCTTAATCATACTATACTATATAGGTTACTATAGTGTACTATGTGTACGTACTGTCCTATCCTATATTTACAATGCCGGCCGGCCGGCATGGATGCTTTTATTATCACCATTCTGCGCCGTCCCTCGTTCGCCTGTGGACCCTAAGCTGTTCCGACTATCAAAATAAGATGACGATACTTTAGTTGGTCTCACTTGGCCAAACTAGTGCTGAGATATTTAATTCCTTGTAGGTTTGATCAGGTAACACAGAGATATATCAAGGTGTCCCGTCCTGGTGTCTTTCTTTGCATTCTATTGATAATTTTACCAGAATAACAGGTCATTTCCCTGGGAATATCCTGGACGGCATAGACATGGACTGTGGCTGTTCGGCAATGTTCTTGATGCTGAAGAAATAACTATATCATGCAACACTGGAATACATTGTACTGGATCATGATCTAGGTTTCAGCCTTGTGCGCTCCTCGAGGTTTGGTTTACATCCAACCGTCGAGCCAGAGCGGAGGCTTTAGCAGCATTCAAATGCCCAAAGTGGTCAAAGATGGTGATGCCATTCCAATGCTCCTGCCCAAGAGACGAGCAATGCTTGTTCACATGCATGCTTTACGAGACCTAGGCGGCTACAGCATGACGCTCAGAATGCGCTCAGATGGCACTTTGGCAATACTAAGCTTTTGGTGGTTTAGAAGTTCCCGAATAGACATTCGAGATTCCGCAGCTATGAGTTACTACTACCGAGACTTGGTATCCTTCGGAAAGGCCGCCGACATTCAAGTTGGTGATGAACTATACCCTCATTATTAGGGAGTTCTTGTATTCCCAGATCCATCTCTCAGATTTCATCCACCCCTGGGTTTTGACGGGATACCCTCTTTAAAAACAAGGCAGACCCCCCTAACGCTTCCTCCACATGAGCACACCTACAGAGAGGCATCAGGCCAGCATCACTTTGTCGAACACTTGACTGGGTCGTAGTAGTGATATAGCTGACCCTCTTTGCCCGGGATAGCTGGCGCCGTGAATGTCGATACTCCAGTCTCCCGGTTGTATGATTCATAAGTATGTGCGGGACGCTTCCCCCCACCTCCTGGGAGATCAACGACGAACTTTGGCATCATAAAACCAGCAACCTTGCCTTGGATTTGTTTTTCCATGTCCAGTAATACAGAAAGGGCCGTGCGAAGATGCTCAACTTTTGGTACCAGGTCACACTGGTATACATAATACTACTCATATAGTTAGTGATGTCATTCCCCTATGTGAAATTGCTTAGGGAAACGTGTTTACAGGTATGACCACCATCTTGCTGAGCTTTTTGATCAGCATCGTCATGGTCTCAACATTGTCGTTGATGCCTTTCAGCAGGACGGACTGGTTTCGAACGGTGAGGCCTGCTCTTAAGAGCTTAAGGCTCGCCTCCTCGGTGATCCATGAGACCTCGTTGGGATGATTGAAATGTGTGTGCAAGGCCATGTGCTTGCCTGCATGCCTGGCCTTATCTGAAACTCGAAGTAATGTCGCAGTCCACGGGTCCTTATCGTCAAGAAACCGCTGTGGCGCAACGGCCAGGCCTTTGGATGCAAAGCGGAACCGTTCAATATTCTTCATGTTAATAAGTCGATTGCCAATCTCCTCGAGAATATGGGGTGGAAGGTAGTAGGCATCTCCTCCGGAGACCACGATGTCGTGAAGGCCCTCCGTGCCTTCTATGTACTCAAAGGCCTTATCCAATTGCCTTGCAAATACTTTAAAGCGCTCCTTTGTGATCATATCGGTATTTCCCCCAACACCATATGATCGGGTGCAATATGTGCAGTAGGTTGGACAGACAGAGACGGCTAAGGTTCGTTAGTGGCCAGAGAGGGTAGTCTGATCTGGAGGCACTCGGTTTCTTACGTAGAAATAAGGCTTTATCAGGGTAGCGATGCACGATGCCCTTAACCGGAGAATCTATTTGCTCATGTAATGAGTCCAACTTGCCCACCGGGAGATCCGGTATCATCACTGACTTTAACGGAATGAACTGTCTAAATAGAGGGTCATTTGCCGGGTCCTGCCAATTAATTCTACTCATAATGTAAGGCCTAGAGAAGGATAGCTAGTCAGTTATGAGAAGCCAACGCTTACCCGCGCGGTACTCTTCTGAGAGGAGGCTTACATGATACGAACCGACATCGAAGACTCCTTGATTCCTTGGCTTATATCTGCTGTGAATTCATCCCGGCTTTGCATACCGGAGACACCTCCCCTGAGAGGTATCTTTTCTGGAAGAACACTTTCAAGGAAATCCCATAGACGTTTCTTCCCCTCGATCACATTCTGTGGTGATTTTAGCTTGTTAAAATGCACGTATTGGCCATTCAAGTACCTGCCTTTATGTTCCAGCTCCAAGATAGGAAGTCCTCGATGGAAACGTCCTTATAAGGTTGTATATCACACCAAAATTTTCTCCTGGGATGTGAAATCGTGCTTGAAATGTGTCGAGACTGAGTAGGGCGCCGTACGATAGTGGCATATTTTAACACGTCCTTTATAAGGCTCTGCTGACCGCGGAAGATAAAGGATACCATATTTGCCCCAAGAAGTCAAATCAATAATGACTTTCGATTTCTAACACTGAACTAACATAAGACCTTAGCGCTAGTTGCGAAAAATATAAGAAAAGAGTAACTCATGAATCCTATTCCTTTCACAATAGCGACTGTGGACAGGATTGTGCCCCTTTATAACCTAGAGACGAGGCCAGGAGATGACCTAGGTTTCCCATGCTCTGTCCACTGATATCGACAGTAAAAGGCAAGACTGACTTCATTCCGTGTATCCTCCCCCTTCAAAAAAAAAAAAAACTCTCAAAATATAAGCTCAAGTCAACCGACCCGGTTGGTTTTTCCAATTAGGGTCGTTGCTGTTGTTAACACACTGCCGACTTGTATTCGACTGCATTGCATCTCACCTCAAAGCCCGATTTCTGGCCAACGCCTTGTTAGCTCTAACCTATGTAAATCCCGGTCAGGCCCCTTTGATAGATTCTAGTTCTCTTCACAATTCTGGATCCAACTCTGTAGTTCTGTGGCGAGCTGATGCGGCCCCCTTCTGCCGAGACCTTGAACCATCTCGTCGGGCCCTGCCTCTACCCGACTCTTCCCTTAGCCCACTCTTATATGATTCTCTTGCCCGCCTGCTGGGTAACAGCAAATCCACATCACCCCCACGATCATACTGATATTCGTTCAGGAGACCTTCCGGGTAGGAACTCCTACGACACTAGCCTCGCATGTTCAGTCAGCAGTAAGAAGCCTGTAGTCATCCAAGGACGAAAGGGGTAAATTTTTTTTAGGGGGGGGGGGGGGGGGCTTGAATGGGTGTGAACCCCCTTGTATTATGCATTTTGTAATGCATTAGTATCTCTTAGGACATTCTATTATCCCAGTCTCTGCATCTAGATACCCTTCAGGGGAAAATATGAGGTAGGAGAGGTAGGCTGTAAGTGATCTTGAAAACCATATATGATCCAGCCCGGCGCAGATATCACAAGAACATGTGACACAGATCGCAAAATCTAGCTCACAATGGGGAAGACTGGAGTGCTGTCACCATAACGGCTTTACCCCTTCGCCTGGCCTGGCTTCAAAGAAGGCTGAGAGGGAGCACATGATATTCTACACGAAACTTCGGCCGTGAACAGTTGCATACCCGACTCTTAGTATGATTTAGCGCAGCTCTTTAGTGTCATCATGATCGTCCTCTACCCGACCAGTCTCGTGCAAATCTTTTGACCCAGCAGGTCTTGTGTCACTCCACAGCTGATGGTGACACTAGTGACACGATGAATCTAGTATACAGAATCGGAGCCTTCGCGGTCGTAGGTAACGCGCTTGATCGGCTAGATTAGCAACCAAGCACCAGTATCTTGTCTATGTTCATTGGTAAGCACGAATGCAAGTATCTCTAGCTCCAAAGCCTAGAGGTTATCGAGGATTGTTGTTGGTTACCATGTCACCGGCGCCATCGACTCCTAGGGCCACGTCTCCTTCTCCAATATATGAGGTATTACCTAGACAGTCCATTTAACGAGTTGTAGCATTGGTTATCTTCTGCTTCTGCATCATGGCAGCTGCGTAGAGAGCAATGAATTCCCTCATCCAGTCTAGAGTAACAAGGGGAAGGGGGGCCTAGAAGTAGTATGGATCTTTTTTTTTTTTTTTTTGATGACATTGTCACCCTTCTTAGTATTATAACGTTGGCTTCTGCTTCCCATCTCAGTAAGGGGGGCACTACTTCAGAAAACATCTGATTGGATTCCACTGGGCTGGTTCCTGCCTGCATGCGCTTTTTGCAAGGGCAGCTGGGGATACCAACATATGCATCCACCATCGACTTTTGGGACAATCAGAAATCTTGTAGGCCATGTATGTTATAACGCAAACTTTCTCAAGCCCCCCTCCCCCCCCTTTTTTTTTGCCCCTCTGGCTGGGCCTTGGTGAGATGGGTTGTGATGTACAACACAAATCGAGAGGAATAAGCATGATAAGCCCGCACCGTTGGAAAACCCATCAAGCCTAAATCTCACCCCAGAAAGCATGGTGGCACCAGCGACATGATGGATATGCATGGCAATCTATGACGACATAACAAAACTTGTCTTTCGGAAGCCTTTAAGTGACTTATGTAAGAGAAAGCAAGGTAGCATTGGGCAGTTCATTGCGAATTTATTTCCCTGTTGTCCGCTGGACATATGAAATTATTGTTGGTGATCAAAAGATAGTTATTAGTACAGATATATTCTCAACTAGGATGTGACGGTTTCGTCGATCTTGAACCTACGTTTTTTTTTTTCGACGACTAAGCTGATGTCTGATAGAAGAATACATTGCCTGTATGTCGTTGTGTATTAGTTCGCCAGCCCTGGTTGCCATTCATGCTTTGTTGAGAACAAGAGTGCGGGTGCGCGGTTAAGGGTCTATCTTGATGATTAGTGCTAACGTTGATTACTGCAGGCCATTATGCTTAGAGGCTGTCCGGGCAGGCAAAATAGGATGGGAACCCAGTGGTTTGGATCTTTGAGGGAACAATATCCCCAAAAGGCTTGTTGCATTGAAGGCTGCCGCCATGTGCACAGCTCTGGTCAGGCAGGATTGGGATTTGGAACGCGGAAGTAGTATGGAGATAGACGTGAGCCAGGATTTTCAGATATGAGCGGACCATGGCGAAGATGGTACCGTACAGATTCGTCAAGAAATCCTGGTCAGAAAATAGTTGCATGGGAAGACCATGTGCAAGGTCTTGATTCGCCGGTTCCAGTCGAGACATGATTCCATTGGCCTTCGAGATGTTCCCACTAATTACGATCCAGACTGCCGGGTCAAGCAACTTGCTTAGAGTGTTACATAGCACTGCACGTATACACCCACCTTGAACAGGAGCCGGTCGATATGAAAGATGTCCCAGTTGGAAGTCGGAATGTGAAGACCGGTCGGTTCCATCTTGAACACAACGACTCTTCCCATCAAGTTTCTACCCCCCTTACGACCTCCGATAGGTAGCTACTCAGTAGCCGTAAGATGTCTCGCCTAACATTGGGACCGTTATGAGAGGGGATGTTAATGCACGTGGACAAGACAATCTTGCTTCAGTTTTCAACAGCCTAGATTTTATAGCTATGCTCAGCTGATCAAGGAAGATGGTACCTATTCGCAGCCCTGGCCTAGGTTGACCCGATAAGATAGAGCCCTCATTCGGCTAGGTGACTTGAGGTTTCCACGACGGCGCGGCCCGTTGCTCGGTCCAGAAATAGAATTGTCACTTTTCCTTGCCCTTTGCCTCTCTCCGTTTCATCTCCACCTCCAACCCCAACCCTCTTCCCTCTTTGATCTGGCAATCTGGCAATCTGGTAACCTGGGTCATATGCTCCGGTAGAGAGTTTTATTATTTATTATTATTATTATTATCTTTCTTGCTGACATTTGGGTGTGCTCTGGTAAATCTTAACTAAAGATCATATCCTGACTACTACGCTGCGTGGTGATTTAGAACAAGCATCGATCCGTTGAAGGTGGTATTCAAGCCGGGGTATAACTTTGAAGTTGATTCTGTCGTGCATGTAAGCTGCATTAGTCTCTTCATCCCGAAGACAAATATAAGCCGCGGATAATCGGAATTGGTTGAAATTCGGACCAGAGGTGATCGTGAGCGGGAAGGCAGGCTGCGTTTCTACCCCGAACGAACACGAGTCTTGCCTACCCCCCTCTTCTATGTATGGTTAGTTACGTTAATTGGTTCAGCACCCGAAGCATTTGGTGATAATAACTAGAAGGTAAAGGTTGACCCCATAGAGGTGACGCATTGCTTCTATGCAACATTTAATTGACGATAGCTTCGATTTCAGGAAAACCAAGTTTGGGGTAGGGACATCGGGCGATCTAAGAAACCGATGTGTTCGGGTTTGATTGGAGCGGGAAGATCATATCTAAACAGTACCGTACGCACTATACCCAGCGCTCTTGTGTATGCGGGCTACCCGATAAGTTGTTGTCCTATACGCCATTACAGAAACTAGGTCAATATTCGGTTAGAAATCCGAAGTCTACTGATGTCGCTTTGAGAGTCCGTGCCGACCAGGTTGCAACGACTGGATCAACTAAGGAAGATGAATACTACATTTAGTTATTGATGGCAGTAAGTCAGAGGCTAGCTTGGCTTCGTAGGTTGAAAATGGAACCCCCCTGTCTGTCTTCTTTCACCTCTGTTCTTGTAAATAGAAGTATGCGGATAGTTTTGCCGCCCTGCATGCTCTTGGTTGGTCCTGCCCATAGGTATAAATGGGGTTTACGAATCAACGAATAAACCTCGAGACCTGCACCTTGATCTGGTCCCCGTTGAAATCTGAGCCAGAGGGGGAGAAAGAATGACACATACGACGCGAGATGTATTTCAGAATTAAATCGGGTGTAAGAAGCTTACGAGAAGCAGCCCGTACGAGGTTCCTAGGAACTAGGCTGTAGATCACTCCGCGGACCGGCCTGCAGGTAGCGATGAGCCGGGCCACTAGGACTGCGGATACGGTAGCAGCCATCTTGCTGGAGAAACTGAAGTGATCACTTATTAGAGTAGTCCTACTGCAGTTGGGAGGCATGCAGTCTAATATGTAGCCGCGGTGCAGGTGGACTGGACATCAGTCGGTAGGCCGAGAGTAAGGCACGTAGCTTGGGGAGAGGCGAAGAGACGATACACTGAACCGTCTACATGCCTCTAGGGCAATATCGTGGCATCCTGTTTATTTCCTCAAGTCAAATATAACAGGGACTAGACGCAACAGAGCACGGACTCGAATCAGAATGATAAATCTGAGCTCGCAATGTGAAGTCATTGCGAAGAGAATTCCCTTTGCCATTCTTGCTGCAAATTGCGTCTTCCTTGGCCGATTTCTCGAGCTATATTTAGACGGATAACTTGGAGGAGGGCATAAGTCATTCTCAAATTCAATAGTAGCGCAAAGAAAAAAAAGGTTATGATAATTATTATTACAAGGACAACTGTGTTCAAATATCCATCAAATCAACGAGAGTTATGATTTATCCCATTATCCGCATTCTATTTGGCGAACTGTTACTATCTAATATGTGAAATAGCGCCCTTGGACCCGTCCCTGTCGAACGGGGCGCTTCAAAAGATAAAGCATCATTATTTGCCTCCTGGTGTTATCTTAATCATAGACATCGGAATCGTCATCGCCCTCACTGTCGTTAAAATAATATGTATGATCGTGGGGATATTTTACGACACCCATGGGATCGGTTACTGAGATCGTTGGCACCCCCGGTTTGTTCTGAGGTCGATTTAAGAGAGTCCATTTATTCACCGAACCCTTAATAGGGATGTTCTTATTATATTCTCTGTAAAGTCCCGGCACTTCAAGTAAATGTGCACTTAGAGATGACCTATTCTGGTAATAGGCGATTTCTGATGTTTCAGTTAAGTTTAAAGTAGGTGCTGGCTTGATCTCCTTTGTCTTGGGTGCTAAGGTGATGCTTAGCCCAACGGAGCCAGCTCGTGTAGTAGGATCGAGAATATTATCGATGGTAGGTCGGGAATTCTCTGTAATACTGCGTTGCCAGATTTCTCTAGTCTCTGAGCTGTTCATAGTGCAGCTCGACGTATGATGGCAAGGTTCGATCGCCCTAGTCCTTTGTGATGCTGGAGTTTGCGAACCTGTGCTTGTTTCAACGACGTCTCTTTTCATCGAATCAAAAGCAGATGAAAGGCCTATGTTTGCTTTTGAGGAAATTTCGGACGGATTGAGGATAGTTATCTTGTCAAGTACGACGGGACAAAGAGCCTTATTAGTGGCCATTTTATAAAGCACATGAGAATGGCTTCTTAAATCTGTGAATTGGGTGATTTTGGACCAAATGCGGTCATATGAGCTAGCCCATGCCATGAGTTATATACATTTCCCCCTATGAATAGAGTTGTTGTTGGGGTTGGGCAGGATAAACACTTGTATGAAACCATGAGCTTAAACACCAAAGAACATGAGTCAAAGTTAAAAAAAAAGTTAGATAGGAGGCATTTAATTATGGGCGAGAACGTTGTCTATAGTTTACAAGGACTGATATCCGAAGCTTGGTATAAAGTATTTGAATATAGTAGTTTCATTATGACTTGAATATGATGGCATGTGAAGGTACTTTTCTCTTCATGTAAGCAATTCTCATTAAAATGGCAACACTGGTCGAGAAGGTTTGCAATTAGCTTTTCGAACATCATAACCTGACAATAGAGGGTGGATACTAGCAAATAACTCATTGAATCACATAATAAGCCGATAGAAAACACAAGCATGCCAATTATATACCCTCCAGCATTTGGTCTATCCCAACTCTTTACATAGGAGAGAACACCAATATCAGCTTGAAGGTTTTTGGTAGTTTTTGAAGAAAAAACAGGCAACGAATCAAATTTTTTTTTTTTTTTCAATTTGTAGGGCCATACCCACTGCTAGATTGCTGGACTTTCAAGTTGCAGTTATAAAAAAAGGCGGGGGGACGTTTTCTATTATTATTTCCCCTAGCATAGTACGTAAGTAATATTCAAGAGATGCTGGGATATTCGCGGCCCATATCTGCCATGCTATGAGGGCAGCATCCCTTAAGGGAAAGATGGCAAGCGTTTATAATATGTATAATTAATATCCCGATTATATGGAATTTGGCTAACGTGCGGATCAGTCAAGTGTGCAGTGGCCCATAGGCCGAGAGCCATATGAGGGCATGGTTTGTGGGCATGTCGGCTCTGGGCACCGTGGACTTTACCTTGCATCAAAATGCAGAAGGAATGCCGGAAATGTTGAGATCAAATTTGTCTCTACGAGATTCCGGCTTCTGTAATCCTACGGACCATATGGTCGCTTTTTATCTCCGCCTCAAACGACAGCTTCCTGGCCGCCCCAGAAGGATGCCCAAATGCAATTGATCATGCTTGGGATCAGACTAGACTTGTAATGTTCTAGTTGTGGAATATTAGCACAAATTCATACAAGACTAGGGTAACAGGTGAAGGAGATACCCAAGATAATCCTCTTTGATGCTGCCAATCGCCCACAGCTCGCCCACTTCGGCTCGCGTGCCAAGGATTTTTACACGAACGTGAGTGCCGACCTCAATAGTGGTATCTTCATTGTTGGTAAACTGAGGAGGGGTTGCATTGGGATCCCATTTGACCTCTTGAGGGATCAACTTGATGGGATCTGTCAATCCACATAGTCCAATTATGTAAACCTCTGGGACAGACTTACGTGGGTAGAGACAAAAATGCGAAGCGGACCGGCCTCGGCAAAGAAACCGTGTTGGTTCACGGAGACAACAACGGCATCAGTCTGGAATTCAGTCAGAACAAATAGCTGAAGCGAAACACCCGAAGGACCAGCATTACCGTTTCACCCTTGAAAGGCCTCCAGACAACAGCACGATAGCCCACAGTAAACTCAGCCAGCCCACTTCCGGGAAGGATACGTCCCTCGGAAATGTCGAAGGTATCCATGATAGAAATAATATAGTAGCTTCCCGTGCAAGTACCCTCGACATCCTTCAGAAGCTTACCCGTAACCAGCTCGTGCATGTTCTTGCCGAAATACGAAGGGTGCAGAGTCACCCTGCGTTCGAGATTGTAGAGAAAGAACATGTTGAAGGAGCGATATGGAAGCGGCGCAGAGTTGGTTTCAAAATGGATGACGTCGCTAGGAAGGATAGAGAGGGATGGCAGAGAGGGTTGAGCGGCAGTCTGTTATCGTGACTATTGTTTATCGTGACTGTTGTCGTGAAGCGCGAGGTTGGGAGCCAGAGTCGGAAGAGATAACAAAGGCTGGCGCAGGGGGCGCCTTCACAAGGGATACTTCTCGTCGAAAACGACCGCTATACCGGATAACTCATACCAAATCAGAAATAGGGATTATAATATCTGATGGTGTCGCGTCGGGAAGTAGAGCGCGCGAAGGTTCGAAGAATCGACGGTGTACGGTTTGGGGAAAAAGAAAGCCTTGGGGGGGGTATCAAAGAAGATAGTTAGAAAGATAAAATAAAATAAGAGCGGAAAAAAAAGAAGAAAAAAAAGAGGAAAGGTAACAAGAAATGCAATGAACGAATGAAGGTATGTAAGTCTATGGTAGCGTGCTGGAAGATTAATAGATACCTCCAGCTGCTCTTATTGAATGCGATTGTGTGGTTGTAAAAAGGGAAGAAAAAAAAGAAAGAGACAATGCAACGGGGAAAAAAAAGAAAAAGATAAAAGATAAACGCCGACAGCTTCAAAGGTTGAATGGATGGGATAAGGCGCTCTGAAAGGACCCAAGAGCTGGAATGGAGGCCTAGAAGTAAAATGGTATAACTTCGGGAATGAAGATGAATAATAGGTACATGTAGGTAGGTACCTACAGGGCACTTAGTGTGTAATACAGAAGGCCAGAGAGGCTCTGCGTGGATCTCACCAACTAGGTAGTAGTAGGTTAAGTAACTAAAGCTATGAAGCTGTTCAAGGTATGGTACATAAGGGGGAGGTAGTGAATACCTATAATGCATTTATGTGGGACCCTCGCGTCGCCCCCACGTCTAGTCGTACATAAACCTTAAGTAGGTACCTAATGTAGGTTATGTAGATTGTATCTTGCTTACTTAGTAGGTATTTTTTTAACCTTATGATTTGTTGACAACTGATGACTTTCCGACTTCCCGCGAACTTTGCAATTCCTCGGTCCCTTTTCTTTGTCCATCCAACCGCAGTATTGTCCCTCAACCGCAGCTCGCTCCATCGCTATAACACCATTTGCCCGCATCACCCAGAATCTAACTAACTATATGAGCTGGAAAAAAAAAGTAAAAAGAAAAGAAAAGAAAAACATCATCTAACTTATTTGTTTTTGTTTTGTGTTTTCTTCTTCTCTCGCCATGGCCCTGAACCTCGAGAAGCAACTCACCTTCGTATGTCTCTCGCTTACTTCTCTCCCTCTCCTTCGGCTGAGCCAATCATCCCGGTGCTGTTATTACTGATTACTTTCTTTCTAGTATGGTGCTTACCATGATAACTCGGTCAACGTCGCCATTCACATGGTATGCGTGCCTTTGATATTATTTTCCGGCTTTACCATGGTGTGTTCTTTCCTGCTACCCTTTTCCACTCCATCCAGGGGCCTGCCACTGCTAATGACCTTTCTGTTGCCTACCGCATAGGCTGCAAATACCGGCACGCTGATCCCTCTACCCGATGCCTTGACTATCCCGAACCTCGAGCTCAATCTTGGAACATTAGCCGCTTTGACCTGGGGTGGTCTTTATGTCCTTCTCGAACCTGTCGCGGGCACTATATTGGCCCTGATATGCCTTGGAGGTGCCGCGTTCGGCAACGCCTCGCTTGCCCGAGATTCCACCTTGACGAATCAAGTCGCCCTCGCCGTACATGTCGTCTGTTGGTTATTCCAGTTCCTTGGGCATGGTGTCTTCGAAGGTCGCGCCCCGGCTCTATTAGATAACTTGATCCAAGCCATCTTCCTCGCCCCCCTATTTGTCTGGCTTGAATTATTATTCAAGTTTGGTTACCGGCGCGAGCTTCAGAGTCGAGTCGAGAAGGCCGTTCATACCGAGATAGCTAAATTTAAGGAAAAGCGCAACGGTGCGTCAAAAAATGGCAAGGTTCAATGAAGCAGGGTGCTTTTGGTTTGGCGGCTACTATATGCCCCTCGAGTGTAAAGGGTCACTGGTTTTATCTAGTGTGTCCACCAGAATAACCCCCCGGCATATACGTTGAAGGGCAAGGGGATATTCTCTCTCTCTCTCTGTCCATCTCCCTGGGGGGGGGGGGGGGGGGGGGGGGGCCCCCCCCCCCCACCCCCCACAACAAAAAAAAAACAAAAAAAAAAAAAAAAAAAAGAAAATGATATC
>MU394095.1:151735-171170 GCA_022578605.1 Camillea tinctor
GTTTTTTTTTTTTTTTAAAACACATTAACCCCCCGGTTTATTTTTTTTTGTGCTTGTGGTTTTTTTTTTTCACTTTGTGTCCTTCTCCCTATCCCCCCCCCCCCCCCCCCCCCAAAAAAAAAAAGGCGCCAACGAATACCTTGAGTAGTGATACGAGCGTTAAGGCTGGGGATCTTGGTAAAGTCCCAAGAAATCGTCAAGGCTGCACGAACTCTCAATGACTGACCAACTTCAAACGGCACTAATTTATATAGTATTAGTCGCTTTACCTACTATGTGATACCCCTTGCCATATTTACGGAGTTCCGCATGAGGTACTGTCTGATTCAAACAAGCCAGGCTGGACATGAAAAAAACCAACAGAATGGCAAAAATGTATAGATCACTTTCTTATTAACAAAGATAAAACTAAATAAATAAATAGAAAGAAAGAAAAGAATCCCAAGTCTAGCAATCGAATGTCACATTTTGAATTGTCAAATTCGTTGATTCTTTCGATCCAAGCAAGAAGAGAACTTACCTATAGGTACTACTAATACACTAATGAAATTTATATGTATGAATACTTAGGTAGGTATACTCTACTAAGTATTGGTGCCTGTCTAAACGCCGGATGTGTATGTATAAATGCAATGAGGTCTAGGAAACAAATTCAACACGTGTGCAGTCTACTTACCGCCGGGCAACTCTTCTCCTCGCTTTTGGTTCCATCAGTTTTCTCGAGTCCTGGCAGACGAATGATGCGTCGGATCCGTCGTCACCGTACGGTTTGTTTGCCGACGACCATCCCATGAATGTTTGCAATGCGGATCGTCTCGGCTCTTCCTTAGCATACTGGTGGTGCAAATTAGGCTGCGTCTTAAGTCGTGACTTGTTTGTTGGTTTGACCGGTTGAGGCTTGTCTGATGGCGACTTCGCGGCTACGTAGTTCATGGCGTTCAGGTACACTTGGTATTCTGGGACAGGAGCTTTGGGAGGGCGGACTGCAGCTATATTGTAGATACGGTCATTTTTGTGTCGTAGTTCAGGTTGCTTCTCTCGTGGTCTCACTCTCTCGGTGCTATTGGGTTCATAAGGAGGGTCCGATCTTGGAAGCCTTAGGGGCTTACCGCCGATCGCCTCTTGCCTGGCTAGGCCTCGTACCGGTGGTAGCCCGCCTGCTGGCGGGAGGCTTGATGTCTTGTGAGACAGTTTACCCTGGTACAGATGCGTCAGGGCTGGCTCCACGGGTGCCCTGAAAGATGCTGGCTTGCCGGACACAGGCGTGTGGTCGGCGTTGATGCTGAGAGTTCCCGGGGCTGTCGTATGCCGGCTATGTCCACAGGCCTTATTGAAGTGTCCGTCCCTAGTAATGTTTTTCGCTTCCATTCTTGTGGAGCTACGAGGAGAGCCTATTCGCCATGCCGAATTTTGCGGCGGAGAAGAGGCGGGGGGCGCAGGTGGTGTCTCCCGGGCGTACTTCTTACCCCGTGCTATCGTGTCAGGGTGGTGGTATAGATCTGGGAGCCAAACGCTAGGCTTGACACTTATCACTTCATGGTTATATTTCTTACTCTGTTGGTCATGTTTTGCTGTCTTGTAAGATTCCTTGGCCGCGAGTTTACGCATATTCCGGAGCTCGTCCTCGATAGTCGGCCGTTGAACTCTGAAGGTGCCACCACCGAAGTTTTCGGTTTTCAGTAAGCTCTTGTTGAGTGCACAAGTCCGACAGAATGATTCTAACTCGACGTAATACTGGATTGCTTTCCCGCAATCCTGCTTCTTCTTTTTCTGAAACAGACAGCTCATCAGGCCACTTGTTGAGCTCTGTTGTTTGTAAAATTGTGGACAGTGGGCGAGCTTAGTGTCGCGATGACCACACCGCGAGAAACGTTGAGAGCTCCGAATACACATACTGGGGGTTAGTTTCACGACACTTGAGGGTCAATTTCTTACTATGTGAGGTTACGGATTTTGCAATACGTGTCTACCTCGACTAATTGGGGAGTTTGCTGATGAACAGTTACGAATGGATTTCGTCAAAATTGGGTGAACTGGTTGTTGGTCTTTGGTGCGAAAAAAATTGAGAATGAGAAAATTGGTAGAAAAGGGGGAGGGTGGGGAGAGCATGCCTCTTAAATTCATGTTAAGACCCAAATATCTTTGTTCAAGGCTATTCGAGAAAGGGCTTGTATGGAAACAATACCCTCACAAAACAAAATGCTCTTTATTGCCCATATGTTTATTTCTTAGATGATCGAGCTATGGGTTTCCAGAAACAGCGAAGTTGCACAAAGGCATTGTTTGGAATGGTTCATTGGTCATTATAGAATATATAGATCACCCAACGCCTCTCCCGAAAATAAGAAAGGCTCAGCACGATCCTCAAATCTTTCTGAGAACAGCATCGTTTCATTCGGCCTGATCGGTCGAATAGATCAAGGTGTTTAATTATTTTATCTCTCTCGAACCACTGCGGCAACTATGAAGCGATTTTTCAAGAAAGTTGTTAAGGGGTATAAAAAGAGGCACAAAGATGGAGAGATAGGGTGCCCACGGAACTGTTTCCCTTCGTGTGAAGTCTTGCCTCAAGGTTCGAGCAACCAACAACCGCTAGTAGGCCCGGTAGGTGAGCCATTATTAGTGAGCGCCTGTGCCAGTAACGCTGATATACAGCTTTCTAGGCTTGATCCAGAGATTGTTCGCCCAAGAGTACATAAGAGAAGCCAGACCAATCAAGGGATATGGGCCGAGTATAGCGAATGCCGAGCCAAAGCACCAAGAATATACTCTTGTTCCTTATCGCACGCTCACGACTCTCTGGAACTCCTTAGGGATCGTCTAGGGGCCAATCAAGAGGACATACACGTCATCTGCAGGCAAGAACCATGTCCCCTTGCTGATAGTGTTGAGGTTTCTAAGAATCGAGCTAAGTATACACGCGATGGATACAACATATCCTCTACTAGGGAGAGGATTAGAAATATTCCATGCTTCTATAGCGTTATGGTTGGCAATCACGGTTTCTTGTGCAACTACTTTGACTTCCCCCGTGGTTCTGATACCGGGCTTCTTGCTTTCAATTAGTCTCTGATTGGGTATAGAACTCGTTGAACAACGCGTTTATAATCAATTTCTTGGGGTCCATTTTCTCTGTCATTCTTATTGTCACCTGGTTGCCCCTTGCTGGTTTAGCGCTACCCCTACCTCTACGTCCTCCTATTCCTCCCCGATCTATAGATATGCTTTCCGAAAAGATGATTGAACAACATTGAGATGATTAACATAGCTCATCCATAATACCAGCTCAAAATAAAATCCATAATAATCCCAATGCTACTTAGCCAACTCTAATATAGTAAACCTGCTCCCCTCACTTACATACGGTATTGATTCCTTCAGTCCCTTCAATGTTTTAGCCAATGAAAGATTTCAGAACAGCGTGAAGTGAGAATGAACCTGCTGTGTACAGGCGTGGCCACCTAGGAATAATTATTACTAAAAGATAAAAATGAACAAGATCATCAACTTGTTTATTCGAACGCGTGTTGAAATGTCTGTATGAAATACCGATACTTTTCCCTTGTACCGGCCTAAGCAAGCGGCTAACCCAAGCCACACACATGTAGAAATGTATACTACGTATGGATGTAGGTAGGGGTTTATGTACGGTACCTGTCAATACCTAGATGTATATGTGTACGGGGTACCTGACGCCTTCTTCTCCGTGGATCTGCTTAAGTACTACATGGTACCTACATAAGTACTTATCTGAATAGTATTATTGGAGCCCAGGCACCAAGGTAACTTCTCGAGTATGTACCTGGTGTGAAGCCATGTGTCCAATGCCGAAGATATACATGTTACGTGTCACAAAGACGGTGCGTTTTATCATATTTCATACCTGCGCATCATGTACATACATGAGGTACATACATGTGTTTCACCCCTGTCAGGCCCTTACCGCGCCCCCTACGTAGGTAGAACGCCTCACCCAGATGCCCCCGCCTTTTTAGGGCTGACTATAGGAATTGAGTGCTTACCCCTTACAGCAGCCCGCATAAGTTACGTTTGACCTCTGCTGCCTTCTAGCGTCTCTTTTCAACGACCTCACTAACACTAACACATATAAGTTGCCGATACCCTTTTCAACCCAAAACCAATACCAAACTACAATGCTTAAACACAAACACCCGGGTGTTGTGTTCCTCTCAACAACCAAAGCCAGTTTTTGTACAAAGTCGGAGTAAACCCAATTATTACACCATGGATAAGAAACAATGGGTAATGCTCGGTATGAGGCTACTCTTCCCTTCCTATACTCCTTTCCTTTTTCTTCAATCCCTTGAGTGTCATGATTGGGGGTATCTAATGCAATAGAATGCTGATATATATTCATATGCCTATATTCATATATATAAGAGAACAATCCCGAGGTCATGAATCGTCTGGCCTCGAAGCTGGGCTTGTCGTCTGAGTTAACCTTCTACGATGTCTGGTCGTTCGATGAGCCCGAACTGTTAGCACACATCCCTCGTCCAGCCTTCGCCCTTCTTGTTATCATTCCACACACTCCAGCTTGGGAAAGGGACCGCCAAGCGGATGCGGCCGAGAAGGATGATTACCAAGGTGTTGGGCCTGACGAACCAGTCATCTGGTTCAAGCAGACGATCGGCAATGCTTGCGGATCAATCGGTTTCCTCCATTGCGCAATCAATGGACCTGCTGCCGGCTATATCCAGTCAGGCTCCGATCTTGACAAGATTCGTCGTGATGCTCTACCATTGAAAATGGAAGAACGAGCCGACATGCTATACAACAGTCTTCCTTTTGAAGAAGCCCACAAATCCTGCGTCCCTTTCGGAGACACCGTCCCAACCAATAAACTTCATAGTGGTCAACATTTCGTGGCCTTTGTCAAAGCTCACGGCAGACTTTGGGAGCTTGAAGGCTCTCGGAAGAGCCCTCTGGATCGGGGTATGCTGGCAGACGACGAAGATGTCTTGAGTCCCAAGGCATTAGACTTGGGCTTTAGACGAGTCATTAAACTAGAACAGGAAAATGGAGGACAAGACCCGCGCTTCAGCTGCATCGCCTTGGCGCGCAAGGCATGAGGACTCGGTGGCGACTAAAGGTATCAAAAACACGCCAGAGAATCTCTGTCGAGTAAAGTGTTTTTCGTGTAGCGGCTTGTTGGCATTCTCTCTAGGCTTAGGCTCGCTAGCAACCCAAACCTGAAGTATTTGAACATAGGTCACGAGGTCTGTCGTGTAAAGATGGCAATGCTACTCCCATACTCCGGCTAGGCCGCGATTTGTTGTCTCAGTTTGCGTCCATACCTGCATCAGCACGCTGCGAGGGCGGGTACACCCGCAATTAGGTACCCAGAATGGTTAAGATGACAGCTAGATTGTTAGGCATGATCAATCCGACATGCGCCTATAGCAAAAATAAGTTCCAAGTTGTGTCGAGTTGAAAACCAGTCGGCTGTACCATGACGGACGATTACGAGGGCCGGTGCTGCCCTTCGGGACTTGAAAATTCGGGATTTCGGGTAGGTAGATTTGGAGGGAGAAGGGGGGAGGGGATTTGAAAACAGACTCCCCGGCCCCAGAAAATAATATATTAAAACAACCCATGGCACAAACTCATGGGTTCTTGCCATAATAGATATGTAGTCGGACAATGTGTTCCCAGACTCGGCTGCGGCTCAAGTAGAGGTTGCATGAGGTGAAGATCATCTATCTCCATAAGATAGCAGACGACACATTCTCCAATGAAGTTACCAAGCCAGCTTCAGCTAAACAACGGTTGTAATAGCGGGGGATGGTCGTGTGTGCCTGGCCAGCCGATCTAGCCGTCCCATCGAGACCACAACGTAATGTCTTGTGTCATCCCTGGCGGTCTCTCCCACCCTCCCAACATGCAAAGATATAAAAAGGACCCAACCGGCTCAACAACACGTGGTCTATCAGGTACCTGTGGTTGCAAGTCAGCTGGGCTCTACATTATCACATGGATTGTATGGACCGATTGGCGTCTCCTTTCGCGAACCCAAACCCACCAGATACGTCCAGTCCCTCTTTAACGGGATGATAATTCGTCTGGGGAAATACGCCTTTAGGATGCCATTACAAATCCCCTGTTGTCGGGGGTTTCTACCAATCGGAGACTACCCTTGATTCCTCAAGGCTCTTGGCCACTAGCTACCCAGGGCTCGTTCTCCCCTTTCGACACGATTCCCAAACCACAACGAACCAACACACTCTGCAGGTTTAGGGCTTACTTTGGCCTAGGCCCGGTAAGCTAGAGATCGTTGGTGCTGCAGCCTCATGCCCACACCGGACGAGTTGGAGGCTGCGACATGACGTCTCCCGTCCAGGCAAGACTTAACCGAGCCTCTTCTGGTGTTATTTTTGTTCATCATGGGATGGGACACGGTTACGGGAGATGGACCGTGTGTAGATTGAGTCCCGATGAGCTTCTGCAAAATTCAAGGGACAAGTACTGCATCGATCGAAAGCTCTCCCCTCTCATCTATTTCCCCCCCCCTTCGGGCCCTTCCCCTTCCTCTCTTGGAACTCCTCGTTACAAGGCCAGAGTCGAGATGCATCGCAAGTGCGATTGGATGTCTCTTTTGTTGCTGACGGAAGCGAAAGTTATGCGCTGTTATTGCATTCCCGTTCCTGTCCACTGGAAAGAGGGTGTTTCTGCTATTATTTGTCCCCCCCTTCTTCCTTAATTGCTGGCAGCCACATACCCAGTTCCTCGCCGCTGCAGTGCGCTGATCACCCTTGAACCAAAGTCGGTGCATCAAGGACGTCTCCTCCATTCTCAGCCCAGCAACGCCTCCAGCCTGAAGGATCGTGAATTGGCCGGGTCTGGGACCGGGACCGGAAGCTCCCCGATGATTGTGTTGTAAATTGGTGACCGGCCTAACACGAGGAGCGCCCGTGATAGCCCTGTATTCTCTCTGTTTGGTGAAGCACCAGCGGAGTCGGGCAATGCTCCGGCCATGGGAACCGCCGTGCACAGTCACAAAACAATTGTCTTCCGCTGGCTTTGGGCAAAAACCTTCAAAGTACACACATTCTCGTCAATTTTCGACCTCGTGCCACGTCAAGGGACGGCCTCTCCCGTGAACATTCGCTACTGCTACTAGTGCTTTGATATGATCGCAATCGGGCAACTTCTCGCACCCTAGATAGGCTCTACTGGGTCGCTGGATCCCGGAGCTGGTCTTTCGGCCGTGTGTGAGTTTTGCCGTCTTGCGGCAGCTAGCCATCTCAACCGCAACCCCCTTCAGCCTGGCTAGTATATCGCGCCCATTTCCAGATACGCATCTCTCCATGGACGGTCGTGTTTGGATACTGCGGTAGCAATAGTATTTTGTGTGTCTGTCATGTGCCCAGTCAATAATAGGAAGTTTGCCGATCAACCTCGAGCCCCGAGGCTTTCCTTCGATTCTTAACCTACGCGGCCGCTATCCGACGGAAAGGATGAATCCCGAGGGTGCATCGACCAATTCGAGCTCTGCTGGCCCGGCGACGCCTACCAATAGCCGGAAAGAGCGCGGTGCCATCGCAGCCCAGGCGTAAGTACACCTTTCCAGTTTACCATCTACGTGCCTCCCCCCTTTTATCTCTCCCTCTCTGTCTCGGTGGTGCTCCTTGCATATCAACCTCGGTCACGAGCCTTACCGAGGCGAGGCCATCTCCAATGTAGCGACTACTGACTCACGGTGGCGGCTGTAGGTGCGAGTCTTGTCGTTCTCGCAAGCAGCGATGTAGCGAGGAGCGGCCAAAATGTGCAACCTGTCAGAGAATGAAGTGGGTGAAAAAAAATTCTTGGACTCATTTCTTACTTACCCTCTTTCGCCTCTATCTCAGAGCCAGGACTGTTTACCTGGTCTGGACATATGATGGCGTGTTCGTCAAGCATGATACGAGATTCTCATCCGCTTAGACGACCCTCCAGAATGAATGGATTACTGACTCTAGGTGCTGCAGTGTGAGATTTACCATAGCGAGGTCGTGTTATTGTCCCCCCTTTTACTAACTTTCTTAGCTTGAGTGCAAGTATCGAGAGCCTCAGCCAACAAAGTATGTGTTCCCGAACACACCTGCACATTCCGCCGACCTAACGACGGGGATGGTGATCGCGCCTTATCTGGACATCGCATGGATATTGACGTGTTGTAGGAAGGATAAAACTCTTGTTGAGATACTGGAGCGGTTGAAAAGTCTTGAAGGTGGGCTTAGGAACTTGGATGGGAAAGTGGACAGCCTAAACGTTCGGGGAGCTTTCCCCTTATCTATATATGGCCCCCTCCATCAACCTTCTCATGGATCACTGGACTCCGGTCGTTCCAGCTCTTGGCCATTCTCTAATGTCCACATCTCCGGCCCAGCCATCCCCTCGACCTCGGCTCGAGAGGTGCAATATGTCTCTGCTACTCACAAAATATTGTCCTGGCCTTTTATACAGCAGCTTCTCGAAAACACGCCTCACAAGGATCCAGAACTTGATCTTTCAGCCCTAGAAAAAGATGGAGGTGCTACAATGTTGGGATCGCAAGGCCGGGTTACACCTCTATCAGCTAACCCATACAATGCTCCAATGATGGGCGGTGAACATTCATCACTCCATGCACAAGTCTCAAGTACAGGTCAAGTTGAAACAGTACCAACAAATATTTTGAATATGGGTTGGGAAAACATGCAACGACTGTCCAAGGCTTATTTTAATACGTTTAACTTGTTATATCCTATCATGGATCGACAATATTTCCAGTCGGAAACTCTGCCGACTATTGCGAATCGAGGATTTGACGAAAGCAGCATGTCGACCTTGGCGTGCTTGGTTTTCGCCCTTGGTGAAATTGCTATCGGTGGTGTGCAAGGCGCTCCTATTGAAGTGAGTCGATACGTGCACTAAAGTTCCTATAACGGGCTCTTTCCCCCTCCGGATATTGACGTTTTGATTCGTATTCATGATCTATTTTGATAGTATACAAGAATACTAACGATACTCGATCTTTTCAGACGCGTAAAGGCCGACCCAGTGGTATAAAGGGGGGCACGGTAGATCACCCGCCAGGGCTACTGCTCTTCAATGAAGCACGGAAGCGAATGGGTTTTAATTTGACAGAATGTAGTCTCGAGAATGTGCAAATGTTCTCGTTAGCCGCGTGAGTCTTCCGAGAAGCATTGCCAACATGATCACTAACGATAATATCTGCTAGTATCTATTATGAAGCCTGTTGTCATCACGCTGTATGTCCGATGTCCCCGCATGATGTATACCGAAGTCGGGCTCCGCTCATATATTGAATTGTAGGAATTTTGGCGAATGACGATTTCCGCGTCTCTAGCATGCCAAGCTCTATTAACAAGGTCTGCTTAATCGACACTGTGGCTGAAAGTGAGACTGACTGGTTCGATAGTAACCCAGAAGAGCTTACGACCCATCGCGGTGACTTGATTCGACGAGCCTTCTGGCATTGCTCTATCATGGAGACGTAATCATCCCGAATTCCGGACGCCAGGTGTTACGAACAATTTCGGCTGACCGATATTGTTTGTAGGTGCCTCCATTTAGAACTGAACTTGCCCCTTACTGGACTCGACAAACTCGAAGAAATGGTAGGATTACCAGATTTTAGTGGCTCGTTCACGGAAGAGGAGTAGGTTTATATCTGGCACAGATAGGTTGCAGCGGGATAAACTAACATTCGCAAGCTATGCTGCCAATCAAGCCTCTCATTTTCAAGAACATTTTGCTTCCCAGATAGTTCTCCGGCGACTATCTGTGGAATTTCATACAACGTTGTCAAACGGTAAGCCGCAAAGTCCGATCTCCTAGTTCTACCTCCTTAAAGAATCTACGATAAACCCCCCGCTATGATCCCATGATGAAAACCGGGTTTTCCCCCGTTGCATTATGGGAATCTAAACGATAGACTACTGACATTTTAAAAGCATTTGGGTCTACTACAACCCATCTATCCCCTATTTCTCGAGTCGAGCCACCTATCAATTCGGCCGCGGCTATGACGAAGCAGTTGACTGCTCAGTTGGACCAATGGAGAGGACTGCTACCAGTATATTTGCGCTGGCATGAGGAACACCCAGGTGCCTTCTCCCATCTTAGCCAGGAAATGTTCGACCAATCCTTATATCCAACGCCTCTTCCAGATCTTCACACCAATTATATGTTTACCGCGGATTTGGGTATGTATCCTCATGCTTAATAACTTACCCCTTCGGAGTGTATAGTCTAGAATTATACTGGCGGTTAGAGACTACACCTGCGAGATTCGCGAGATCTAGCCATCAAATCTCGATAGCCGTGGGTTCGAAACATTGGAAACGATATTGTTTACTAACATTTGTATTTCTATAGATGCGCCATCTGGAAGCTATCCTTATGCGGTCGACATACAGACAGCTATGCTGCGGTCGCGGTACTACTACGTCAAATATCTCATGTACCGTCCGTTCATATTCAAGGCGCTCCACCACCCAGAGCAAATGACTCAGGATGACGCAGAAGGGGTTACAGAATGCCTCAAGGCAATCTTGAAATGGCCCATAACGATGTCGCCTACATGCTTCCAAAAGCGCTTGGTCCCATGCCTATTCTTCTGGTCACAAAACCTCCTCGGCATCCTCATGTATGTGATTTTGCGTGGTTTTACTTCCTTGGTGTGTATCAGAGAGCAGCTTATGAGAGCTTTCTTTGGACACAATTTTCTTATCAAACTTCAAAAGCGGACGTGATTACTGACAGCTGGCTTCTTATTCCTCTTTACTCGAAGAATACTGCACTTATCGCAGCAGGTTCCGATCCTGATTCGAATACGGACGACGATGATGGGGAACCGCTTTGATCAGGACGCCAACGAGACAGTGATGCTCTGTATCAATTGGATAAGAGATCTCAAGGATATAGACCCGACGGCTATGCGGTGCTGGATGATCTTGAAAGGCATATACCCCCTCGGGGAAGACACATAGCGCACACACGATGTTTAAGGTTTAGCTTAATGGCGTCCGTCTGGGGGGATTCGTGCAAAGAAAAAACCATTAGGGATACAAAAGTTTGGAATCATAATTCTCCGGCCGGGTTTTCACAAGACTGGACAGTGGAAAAAAGGCCCAGGAATCGGCGCTGGAATTCGACGTCATTGGAATTTCATTAAATTTCATCACTCTTCTTTACCTTTTTTTTTTTTTTTCCCTTTTTTCCTTCTTCTCGCACAGACATAGGAGACTAACTTGCATTTGCTGGCGAAGGACGGGGGCTTGGTGGATCGTCTGGTTGCGAACATTTTTGTTTTTTAGACCTATTCACGCATGTCAATTTTTCTAATTAAAGGTAGCTTTGCTAACGGGTAGTCAAGGGGGGCCGTTGAGTAGTAGTCTTGGTCTTCTTATTCACATAGGATGGACGAGGGATGGCTTAAAACTATCTGTAGTCCCTTTCGTTCATCCTTATGAATATCACCCCTAAATCCGAACGCAACGAGGTATAGTTGTAACCTTCTCCTACTGTTTTGTCGCCCTGAAAGTCTATAATATATCCCCTAACTCTCCTCTCATATTTGATCACAGCGAGAACAGGTTTCTTCTATTCTGATATCAGAATCGAAGTTATTATTAAGGCTTAGGTTTATGTATCTATATGATACTAACAAACATGACGGGAGTGGGTTTACTGGTTATATGCAGATGATATATTAGCAACGCGCCAAGACACGGAGTAGAAGAAAGGAAACCTTCATTGTTTATATCAAAGTGGAAAACGGGAGAGGATAGATCGAGGGAAAGCTAGGGTGTCAGTAATAATTACTTGTCAAAATCTTTTCTCTCGATATTTTTGAGTTGCATCTAATAAGCTATTCAAAGATCATTTCTATTCACAAAGAACTTCTCAATAACTCAAAGCACAGCAACGTTGAGTCTCTTTATCAGTGGATACTTCACTATATAGAAGAGCTGTCGGCTTCAGTTACTGCTACCATACTGTGAGCTTCATTATGCTTGAGCTTCTCTAGTACACAAGGCAGCCAAATACACAGATACATAACATCGGAGTTAATGATTTGATGACATACAATACGTGAGATATCTGTCGACAATGATCAGAGGTTGTCAGATAGAGACAATCTATGGTAGGGTCGCTTGTCTGGACCCGCTAGTCCAGGACTAGAGCAGTGTGCCTCTCCTATTGGAGCACATCTGATAAGTCATTATTGCCTAAAGAAACGCCCTTCCATCATACGATAGTCTCCAGTTGTAGCATGCGTGCCACATCCTCTCCAAGGTTGCGGTAAATCCTATTTTGAAAATAGTAACAACTGGTTTTCTCTCCCCTTTCAATAACGTAGTATATACATAGGTTGATGTGCCATCTGTATTTACGTTGTTATAAGGCACCTGAAGAGAACAGCTTGTCTATGCAAGTGACAAGAGAGATGTCGCCATGTGTGTATGGTGCATGTCTAAGCTGAGGATGTTGGGTAGAAATCGTACTGTTCCCGTCCTATAATACACGTGTACACCATTCATTCTCCGTATTGACTATGCTTGGTGCAAACTGCATATAACCTCAAGGGTATCTTCCCCGAAACCGAGTGTGGCAAGGTCTTACCTCGGGAGGGAACTGCTTAGCTGTAAGAGCATTCACACCAACTCTGAGAAACATACATAGGCCAAAGGATACCATTAACAAGATGTTAAATTTCACTTTTAGTCAATCTTGAAAAGGGGGGAGGGTAGTTGAAATTGTTAAAGGGATAATGTGTCTTAACAACTAGACGTACTTAGATTTCCACGGGTAGCGTAACTAATGCCTACGACTTAATTTGGATATATAACTGCAACATAACACATACAGGTTCACCAACTTGGCGAGCGCTAATACTCTAGGAGAGGCTCTCGACTAAACTACTTCGTGATAACCCCTCCCCTCCTGCACCCTTCCCCGGGTGAGATACTACTTTTTCACTATTAGGTACTAGCACTGCTAGTACATACACATATACATACAAATCGCGTAGATGGGTACATTAGATTAGAGTCAAGCCTCCTTGAAAGTTATCTAGAGTCTTGTGACCCGTCCAGTAGCCTATATACATATGTAATTTCTATTATAGAGATGGTCTAGTAATCACCTGGCTGGACCCGATAGTCTAGGAGAATACTAAGGCCGCGGTCAATCGGACCGTATCTGCTAGTCACTATGGAGTAGGTTAGATGGGTACCTTAAACTGAATAAGTAAGAAACGAGGCCCCATATCTAGCGGTTTTTTTTTACCAACGAAGATCTATATCACCAAGTAAGAGGGAGCTATATAAAACAGACTAGGAGCTGAAGGAGGCTTAGTGTCAAAATAAGATGTCACTCTATGTGTCTCCGGTTCCAGCTCTCCTCAAACTATTCTTCACGGTAAAGGAAGTGTGACTGCGGCGGATCTTCGACCCCGGTAAAAGGGGTGTATATCACTAGCGTGGGCTGTGAAGATGGATATCGAGATAACGTCACTCATTTCTCCCCGGATGATGTAATACTGACAGAGATCTTACGAAGTCGCAGGCATATAACGATCAGCCATTCCATCCATGTAGGTGATATATTCCTTATACCCACCCAGACTTTTATTGCTGCAACTTACATTACTAAATCTATATAGCTAAGGTTACCATCGAATTGAGTACTTATACTTTAGATACTTTATATAGTATATTACTGAGGAATCGCGAAATGCATTTGAGATGAGTCTTTCATAATATAATCTTAACTTTTCCTTGCTGTGTCTCCTGTCTTTTTGTTGGCTGTTATCCTCTTTTGGTTTCGCCATGTACCGTAAGTCGTAGAAATCGGGTCCCCCCCCTTTCTGTTTTCCTATTATTTATTAATTTATTTGGATGTGAGTAGGTAGATAGCTAGGTAGGTTAGAGATGTATGTTCCCTGTTCTGCTGTGCCCGATCCTGCGAGCTTTAGGCGTGGATTATCGCAAGAGTTTATTGGACGAGTACCCCGAAGGCCATTGGATACGTAGCCATTCAGCTACATTCTTAAAGCGGACACTGATTATCATGGAAGCAGGGCGAGACCGGGGCGGGCCGCAACTCGACTAGGGGGACATTTCGTCCAAGTCTTGGGTAGGTCTCGATACTCAGATTGTGTTGGATCGTTTTAAAATAGTATGCTCTTCGCGTAAATTGTGCAAGGCATCACATCCCTAGTCGGTGCCGATAGTGCAAGGCTGTTGTGTTTGCAGACGGCGTTTGGCATGTTGCCGTGGCGGACGCTTCGGTGATAGCAGCTGGCAGGGTAGGGAGGGTTTACCCCTTCTTTCTACTCGAAATCGCTACTGCAGTCCTTGAGCCGATTTCCGGCTCCCGGTAAAAGTTCCCCCAGACTAGACTCTGTAGCCAAGGCAAGAAGAGGCTATTGTAAGTTTTTATAACTGTATTTTATCCCTCACCTACCTGGTTAAAGGGCCTCCTCGCCCTCGACCATAACCGAAGGGCGACTAGTCTCTCGGGCAGGCTGGGATCTTGCATTGACTTAGCCCAACCCAGACCTCTACGAGCGTGATGGCTGACGCCTGGTGGTCGTGAATACGAAGCATTGGGTGAAGAGCAACAGCAACTCTGTCTGGATTTGGAATACGTGCTGCAAATGACTCTTGGCTGGCAAATTGCTACGAGCCGCTCCGTGGTCTGTCCTGGTAAGAGGACCTAGGAGCGCGCTCCGAAGCATTTTGTTAGTGGATATCTAGAAGTTGATCAGCTCTACCATAGGTCATACGGGGTTATAGGAAATACTAATAACTGCCCGCCTCTTATTAAAATGTAGATCGATACTGATATCTGACCCGGGTTTCGGGACGTGACTTATTCCGTGATATATATTAACTCGTTTTCAATTGATCACAGGGATCCGTGCAATATGACACGACGGAGCCCGGGGTCTGAGGCAGGAGGACACACCAGTAGAGAGTCCGTCCGCAACCTAGTCTGCAAGTCACATCACATTGCATAATGTCGCGATCGTCGATAGCCAAGGACTCAGCGGCTGCAAGATACAGTGACAATCGAATCCCGTCTGCCGGTCCCCGGTAAGGAATCGACGAATAAGCAAGACATAAGCAGTTGCACAATGAAACCCAAGCAGATCGCATTGCAAGAGTCTGGCAGTCGCCCTACATTTCTAGACCCTCTTATGGCCTCGGATTCATCCTTTCTCATCGGATTCTGCGACTTGCTAAAAGTCTGAGTATTGCAAGCTCGGCGGGATGGGCAATACAGAAGAAAATCACCCTCCCGTAATCTATCTAGTTGGTTGGCAAGGTGCCTAGCCACTCATTGCCGGCCAGTTCTCCTTGGGTGCGTGATGCCCTATGAGCCCTTGGCGTCGTGGGGCTCGTGGCAGATGAACCAACCTAGCATATATAGTGCACATACATACTCTGTACAGACTTGTACACTGCAATGATGTGCAAAAGGCGAGCCACATCTGGTCTAGGTACACAATGCCTATGATCGTAGCCAGGAATAGAGAGATATAGTACAGCGTTTGGACGAACGTTGGCTCTAGCATTCCCCATTCCCCGCATGGCGAAGCTCATTACGGTCTCTTGGCCGACACTAAGATGGTTAGAGGAGGCTCCAACCTAATCCGTCGACTCGCGCAGTCGATATCTAGGTTGCTGACCAGTTCTCAGACCAGTTCTAAGTAGCTGCCTATTCCTATAGGCTCCTTTCTCTCCCTTGCACGTGCTGCAAGAGAACGGAAATCTTTGGCTGTCGATCAATGTATGTTTGGACGCATGCAAGCTTGAATGCGGCAGCCGGGAGTATCCCCTGTTTCCAAGAAACTGCGAAGCAACGTTGTCAGTCAGTCAGTGACAGAGCGAGTCTACCAGCCCAGCCTCAAAGTCAAGGAAGGAAGAGAACAAGAGGGGAAGAATGGAAGAGAGAGAGAGAGAGAGAGAAGGGGGAGGGGGGAGGTAAGAGGCAACACTTGGTCATGGCAGCTCGTCCCAAAAAAGGAATCAGATCGCATACTTTCTATTCCCTTGTTCTGGTACTGTTTACGTGCTAAGCTAAACAAGACAATCTTTGGCCGGTCCCCTTCTGCCCCCCCCCCCCCCTTCCCCCTCTCCCCACTCAAACTAGTGTAGCGTACAGGGAAAGGGGCACTTGAGCGAGACCCAGCAGAGGACCCAGCAGATGCACGTTTCCGATTCCCGTCTCGTCCGTGGTGACCCCGTTTATCTACCAGCTCCACATCCCGTGCGCGGGAAGACAGCCTCACGGCACCTCTCTTTACACGGGTTGACCGGTGACAGGATTTGGAGCCGTAAAAATATTGGCTTGTAATGCTTCCAAGTCTATCCACGACCGGGCAGCGAGATCCGCGCGCGCACACACACACACTCGCACACCTAACACCACATAGTATACATATATACCCACACCCACACGCACGTACACACGATCGTCTGTGCTACGATTTTCCCCTTCTGTGGATAAGTAGTGGGGAGGTGCCAAGAGGTTCGTCGCCTGTAGTTTATTACAAGAAGGATGCTTTGGTGATGTATGAGGGTCCAATGTCCGTCCCTTGTTGGTCCTCTTTGTGTCAATTACTTATCTCAATCTTAAGCAGTCCCCCCCCCCCCCCCCCTTTCCTCTAGCGTTCCCTAGGTGAGGAGCAGTGTTGATGAGAGAGGTTCCAGCGGCCGTTGAGATGCGGCCCTGCGTCCGAACCTATGACACTCGAGCATCTACTATTGATAACTCACCAATATTTCGTCATGCGCACAAATGGGGAAGTAGGTAGGGGGGCTTTGTGTTATACCTGTGGCTTTGAGCAGGTTTCATTCCATCCGCTCGTAGCTCACTAACTCGCCTACGGTTATGCTCTGGTTCGGATAGCTAGTTACGCTAGCTGGGGTGCAGAGAGAGAAGGTATAACGCAGCCGTGCTATACACCATACCATCCTCTCGATGCTCTATACTACTGGCCGGTATCTCGTGCCGTGCAAGCACATTATGCTTGGTGATGCTTCGCTCCACCGCCTCAATATTACCCAGTACTGAAATGGGAAGAAGATGCAGTCACGCGGACGGCCCGGAGAGCTAGATATAGGCAAAAGCGATATGTTACCAAGTCCCGGATCCAGACCTGTGGCCACCCTTCTGGCTCGAGCCATGTGGGCTATCTGATCCTGAACGCCACAAGATAGAGATAGTAAGCTTAAGAATGCTTGCTCGCTTTTATTGTAGCATGTGAAGTTTGTAATACCAATATCACCATAGTGAAGCGGACTGTTGATCTGACCGTTTTCCTATCCCTAAACGCCTTTCCTGATAGCCGTGGCGATCATCCCACACAATGCGGTCCCACAAACCATGCTGTGTATCCGTGATCCCTAGATTCATTACGCCCACCAAGAGATGAGGGCTGACCAGACAGTGTTGAGAAGAAAATAAAACAGTTGAGCCTGTACGCCTTGTAACAATCCTCCCCAGTATGATATTATGCCTGTCCAAATTATTCGGATTTTTCCCTCTCTCATTAACTCGAGTTCATAGACGCCATGTGATCTCAATATCGAGCCCGTGACTCTCTCTCCATTGCCCAAATCCTTTGTTGGCATTGATGCCTTCTTCCAATTATTAAGTTATAAACCACAGAGCGAAACCCCCCCTTTTGCACGTCTGCGGGGGGCTGACATCAAGGTCACCCCCCCTTCGTACAGCAGGCCAGCAAAGTCTTCCAAAGGGGTATTATGCAGGCTGGGCCTGCCCTTCCATTCCAACGCCTTGCCATAGGGAAAAAAAATAGGTACATAAACATGATGATCGAGATGAGCCGGAAAGGGAAGGTTCCCAAGTCGTAAGCGGAGAAGGCGACTTGATGCATTAGGTGGGCCTTTTATTTTGGTATAATGTTTTTTTGCTTTCATCCTTTTTGTGATATAGTTGTCCTTGGATGCACGTAACCCGTGTGCTACGACGTCGTAGGATTGGGTATGATTAGAGTGAGACGCCGATGTATGCAAGAGATTGCGCTGCAGGCTAGAGATGATGAGTAGTTGAAACCCCTTTCTCAACCACATAGTGGACACTGGCCGGGCTGAACAATATAGCGCTCATGCGGTCCTTTAGGGCATGCGTGCTTAGGACTGCCATCCATAGATGTCCTGAAGAAGTGTGCGCCGGGGTCCAAACACGATGTGTAAATATAATAATTCTTTGTGAAGTCGCACATGGTGAGGCGTGTTGGATGAGAGGCTCTTGAAGGTAAGTTAGCATGTTATGAAGACGGGCTCATATCGTCAAGGAAACAAGACGACTTGGTTTATCATCATTATCGTACCTTCACCGAGTAGAGAATAGTACAAGGTAGCAGGAGCTCAAGTCACAAAGCACTCTGATATGAGTCGTGAGATGTCGTGGATAACGTTTGTGGTGTAGCTCTGATAGGAAGTGGTAACGGCATGAGATGCTTATATATAGTGGTGGAGATGAGCCAGGGTAAGCTACTTTCCAAAAACATCGAGTGATACTCCGTACAGGCCTTCCTTGTCCTTTGAAGAACAAATAAACGGACGAGGCGCTGTCAACCTGGTCCCTTGTGTGTGGATGTAAGTCGCAATTTAGGCATTTGGTGAAGCAAGCTCATGACACTCCGTGGAACGTCACGTACAGTACATGCACAGAGATATATGGGAAACTGGAGCTTCATGGCATGTGTGTATGTGTGTGCGTGTTTGGAGGATCCAGGGGCAGACATGGATCGATGCTGGGAGAAAGAGACAGAGAGAGAGAGAGAATGAGTGAGTCTGCCCATGTCTGAGAGCCATGACGGAAGCACCTGTACGTATTCAAACCCACGTCAAGGAAACTATGACAAGCTACGACGCGAGCCCGGTCGCCAAAAAGTGTGACAAACGGGTCTAAGCAATTTTTTTTTTCTTTGGCTCCATCGCATGCCTAACATACCTAACCTAAGCCGATCAACGAAGCATCGCCGGGCTATGACCGGTCCAGGAACACTAAAGGTCCGACGAGGCTTATCCCTGAAGAACTGAATCAGGAGGGAAGGGGAGGGGAGGGGGGAGCATAAAACAAAGAAATGATCAAATTCCATTGCTATACAACCGTTTCGGCCTGAAAAAAAAAAGGTTGATGGAAAAAAAACTTAACTAAAGAGTGTACGGGAACCATACGAGAGTTAAGGTATGGTCCTCAAGGTGTTATGTTATCAAGACGGGAAGTTGACAGGAGGACAAGGGGGAAAGGTAGCCAGCCAGGGGGGGGGGGGGGGGGGGGGGTATGCTGGGTAGGCATTGGCCTTACCGTAAAAAAAACGGCCGGTTGATCCTTTTCGAGAAAAAAAAATTATGCCCAGCCCGGTTTATTGGGTTTTTTTATA